>JAPQVW010000179.1:0-37610 GCA_028535905.1 Quercus berberidifolia | reverse complement strand
GATGCTGTGTGCATATTCATTATTTATTTTAGACTAGCTATTCGCCCCGGCCTTGCACGGGTGCAATTTAGAAAATGCAAAAGATATACCCGTGCGAAGCCGGGGCGCGTCGCTAGTATAGCCTATGTCACTCCCGAGTAATATAGCTTACCAACGGTGAAAGAATTTTTCAAATCGGTCCAGTAGTTTTTGAGCCTATTCATTACAACCAAACAAACAAACAAACAAACAAAGTTTTCCTCTTTATAATATTAGTGTAGATGTAAAAGACAATAATTTGATTATTTTGAAAAAACTTAAAACCGACTTCAATATGAACACTGATTTTAAGTTTTAGTTGCGGCATAAATACAAATCCTTCGGAAATAAATATTATATTGGACCTTTTTGAAATCATGCTCTTTACATAAATAAAAATACGAAAATCAGTCCACATTGACGTAATGACGTAATAATCGACGAAAATACATACAGCTAAACATAGAAACACCTTTTTTTCGAAATTGCTTAAAAAATAGTAAAAAAGTAAACTTTCATAAAATAATTTTTTATTGAATAAAATGAAGTTTATACAGTATAAAAGTAACTCAAACTTCCCTCACAAGCTCTCACTCACGTTTAAGTGGGCTTAAGTGAAAAGATTTTGATGAATAGATTCAGATTTTTTTTGTATTCTGTTGAAATTCTAAAAATGTTGGTTGCTTCACAATATTTACACAGAAATTTCTAACAATTTTGCAGGAGAGATTCTTTGGTGAAAACTGCGAGGCAAAATCTCTTTTGCTTTTAATCTTTTTTAAAGATGTAGGTCGGACAAGCAGCATCTAAAACATATCAACCTCTGGAATATGAAAAATAAAGAGCTAAATCCTATTTTTATTATGAAAACTAATAGCGATGGCGATACGACCATAATAAAATAATACACGTATTCGATATTTTATCTTCAAGTAATTCTACATTTCTTTTACGAAATACCATTTTATTATTTGGAGACACAAAAGATAAAAATAAAAAACGTATTTAACCTGTAGATAGAGGTGAACCTTGAGTGTAAAAAAGGTCAGACAATTTAATACTTTGTTGGCGTTGTTTTATTTCGCTTTTACTTTTATTCTTCATCACCTAAAATCAGTTTCGTTCAGCCGTACAAAATTAATTCGAAAAGAGTGAAGCCGTTGTCGAATTCATTTTGTACGTCAGCTTTTATAGTGAAATATTTTTGCAAAAGTCCACTGAAAATACCTCAATAATCTCATTCTTTTAAAAAAAAAAAACTCCTTATTTCGGATAACTATTTGATCTGATCCATATTTGGTTAGTAAACAAAAAATATAAAAAACAAAAGATTTAATTATTTAATAAATAAAAGCATGCCCCGTTCCCAGAGTGATCATAAGAGTAACGATACGTTTTCCGGGATCACTCTGCGAACCAGGCTTGCCCACAGCGGCGATGAATACCTATCCGCTATGGTTTTCAGGATGGTATTGTGGCTGTCCCGCACTCTGCGGATCAGGGATGCAGTTTTTTTGCGAATGATGGCTTCAAAGCCATCTGTTTGGTACTCTGCAAATCGATGCTCCTCCGATGCTCTCTGCAGAAGCGGGGCAGCCCCAACATCATCCTGATAATATTATTATATTGGATACGTAGGGTCGCTAGAGAGTTTTTGGTGTGACTAACCCACAAGCTTCCCGTGTACATATTTAGGCAGTAGGCTTTAAAAAGTGTTATCTTTACTTGCTCTGTACACCGGGAAAACCTGCGGGCCAGCATATTACCTCTAACTGCCAGCGCCCTACGCTCCCTTTCAATATCTGCATCGTCTTTGAGGGTGTCGGCAATGATATGTCCAAGATATTTAAATTTAGCAACTCTACTTTTTAGAGTAATATAAGGTATTTTTTATAAATTCTATGTGCATAATTTTAGCAAAGTTTTTAAATTGAAAACGGAAGCTTCATACGTCACACAGAATCTGATCTATACTAATATTATAAAGAGAAAAGATTTAATTGATTATTTGCATAGAGAATAGGGTCCGAAACTACTGGACTGATTTTAAAAATTATTTCACCTTTGGAAAGTTACATTACTCGGGAGTGACATAGGCTATATTAGCGACACGCCCCGGCTTCGCACGGGTATTTCTTTTGCATTTTCTAAATTGCACCCGTGCAAAGCCGGGGCGGATGACGATAGTGACGAATAAATTCATTGCACTGAATTTGAACAAGCCAGTCACATCATATCCAACCTTACATAAGTCTATCAACTAGGTACCTTTGTAGTTTAACTATCTTGATAATCGCCCTGACATCATAATACAATAATGGGTCCGAGAAATCTGTAACCCAGACCCTAATTTGAAGCCCTCTGTTTCAATAAGCAAATTGCCTATTAAAACAGACAGCAACGAACTAGAAAATGGAAAACAGAAACTACCCTCAACCCTTCATTCCAACCCTTGCCACAGAATAATTAGCAGGCACTGCGGTCGGATTGAACCTGTATCCTTAGCCGACTGTTTGCATTGACAGGGTAATTAAAAACCTGAGACCGGATGTTGGATGCTCTATAGTTAGTACAGAAGGATTTTTGTAGGCATTTATGCTCTTTCATTTTATACAGTTCCTATTGCGTATACAATTTAAAATAAGATTTTTTAGCTGGATTGTGACATATCATAAGGTTTTGCTGGCCACTTCCTAAATAAAAGCGAAGTAATTTCGTTTATAACCTTGTCTAAACGAAATTATAAACGAAATTAACTAACTCTAAACTAAATAACATGTTAGACTCGTCATTCTTATTTAGGTTACTAGGTACAGCACAGCATCAATAGAAATTAGCCCATAAAACTAGTACTATAGCTTGAAAAGGCTGCATTTCACTCACGACCCGGTTGCCTGGTTGTATTCAATGGCTCGCTTTCATGCCAGACTTCGGAGTTTTCTTAGAAATTGGCACCAGCGCACACCCTGGGGTATTCCAGGTAGTATATGTACCTATATACTCTATCGACATCATCTCCTTAGATAGAATACATGCCGGTTTTGAGCTAAATAGGGCTATGGATGGAGGTACCTAGCTCAAGACCGCTATTTGTAACGTAGTAGTTTAGGGGAGACCTAATGACATGCAGTGGGCATATGTAGACTGAAGTAATGAAAGCTATAAATATCTAAACGCATTCCACAATAAAAACTCAGCGATGTGAACGGGCGAGCCACATTGTGGTGTATGATTTTCAAGAACACCAATCAACTTTACACACCAGTGCATAATTGGTACTCTCTTTTCATTTCACACAGTCACTATAACCGAAATCAGCTAGGATAATAATCATCATGTGTCAATAGCATAGCTCTATCAATTTTGTTCCCTCAAGTAGGAACCTCTATTGTGTTTTGGCTTAGTGGTTAATGTCAAAAGCGCAATAATCTCAACGCTTCTACGCTCCACTTGACGGCTAAACCACGAGCATCGGCGCTCGCTGCTAAAGCGACTCGGCTCAGCCACCGCCACCGCTGTGTTTCCACCTGTCATGGCGCAATTGCCTCACAGAGAGTTTTAGGCCCGCTTTTATACTATATTTTACTTGGCTCTGTGTACAGACTTACACTTCTGGAAATTGGAAGAAAATCAACCTCTAGCTCTGGTCTATTATGACTGGAACGGATTGAAATTGTGCATAGATGTAGAAATAACTTGTAGACTATTGTTTCTCTCGCAAAAAAGTTTGAGAAGCCGCGGGTAGAAGCTAGTAATATAATTAGACGGCTGAAACGCAGCAGTCATATTATGAAACACAGCAGTCAAGCACCAAAAGTCCTGCTTAGCTTGAATGGTTAGGGGCGAAGGGATGCTGCAGAAAACACGTCATGGTCAGTCCAAATCACAGTTCGTTCACTTATCTATCTACAAATGTTTGTTGTTGGCGGTACCTACATCTGACCGTTTCTTCTCAGGGACATGCACTTGTCGGTGTGCGGCGGGCGCGCGGGGCTGTGCGAGGCGATGCGGCCCGCCGCCGGCGCTGATCTGCTGCGGTATCTGCGGAAGGTGAACTTTACTGGTGAGATCATACAAGACCCTTTCTGTCAATCATGATCATAATCTCGCCGAAAGACGTTCACTTCTGGATGTAGAACCCACAGACCGTAATGACCGGTCCTGCTCGGCTTGCATCCAGCAGTTGGTTGCGGCCTTCGCCAGATTCTCGGTCCTCCACGTCTGATATTTCTGGTCAATAAATTCTACTATTACCTAAACCTACCCTAAAAACCTTGAAAATTTAATGACAGATGGCTTCCATTTGTGTTTGAGAATTAAACGATTCCAAAAAATTATAGAAGTCTCGCATCGAATGTGCCTAAAAACCACCCGCCTTCAGTGATTTTTTGTCGTTTACTGTCACTAACTATATCATCAACAAATAACTATCCAAAATAGAATAAGCCCAACATGCAGCCCCACACCCATTTTGCCTCCTCGTAAAGCTTTAACAATATGATATGAAAAGTGTCAAAGATTATTTTAGCCGGCTTATTGGCTGCACAATCTGCACATGGCACAGTACCTAGTAACTGTAAAAATCGGTGAGATATTCTCGTTTCGCTATTCGCTTCCCCTTTCGAGTTTTAAATGAAAGGTTTCTAGAAATAACGCTAAGTTGCTAACCGCCGCGGCCGGTCAACATCTGTGTGAAACGCCGGACATTTACCGACCGCCTGGAATTTTTATACGCAGAAGAGAAAAAGTATAGAAGTAGCAACGCTAAACGTAAATATTAATTTAAATAAAATTATTTCGCTCATGCGCGTCATTGAGAGCCTACACTATGCCTATTTTTCTTTAAAATATTTGAAAATACATGAAAAATAAAATCGGTATTAAAACATTCGTTGCTTTTTTTCTATGGAAACCGGATAGGATAACGTTTGTCGGGTCAGTAGTCCTTGTTAGAAGTAGGTGTTATAGAAGAGTCATGAACCTGCATAGATTGAGCATAATTGTTTCTTAGACAAGATCCTGATTGGTCTTAGTCGCGATTGATGAACTTCATACCCAGGATGATAACGATGATGTGATCGGTAGATACTATGCATTCCTATTAATACTAACATCATGAGATACTTACTAATTTATTAAGTATGGTGCATACCATACATACCTAATACATTATATATGTATTAAGTATGGTGGTTATGTATAAGTATGGTGCATACAGTCAAATAAACCAGTCAGCTAATGGCCGTTTTCCTGTCAACACCTGTCCGTATACAGCACACTGGCGACGAGGATGGGATGCCAGTGTGCTGTATACGGACATAACATGTATCTCTTAGCTAAAAGATTTCTAGGAGAGCCTTAATCATCTAAAAGTGAATTAGGTCGATACATAATTTGTCAGTAAGTCGATTTATTATTGAAAATATGTATCTAAGTTTAGTTTTAGAAAAGGTCGCAAAGATAAAGTTTACACTTATCTTGCAGTGTCGAGGTACGTACTTCTAAAAGTTGGAAAAGACTCTTCCTATGTTCGCGTCACACGTCCGTACACAGGATCTCTAACTTCACTTTCAAATCTAACAAGCAGTATCATATGTGTTTCATAATAGTTTAGCTGGTTTCTGTCCTGAAACAAGATGGTGTAAGTTGATGTTTTGATAGGAGTGCGACATCGTTACGAAAAAATTCCAAGAAATTCCATTATTTACCTACAAAGCTTCTATGAAAAGGAAAATAATGTTTAAGACAGGCGTGAATGAATAAAGTGGCTAGTTGTTTCTTGAAATTTCAAATATTGAGTTTTAATGCAGCCTTGCATAAAAAAACACGTGCGAACACGATTTTGTAATTGGGGCGCACTTAAATAAGAAAAATCTTAGAAAATACAAGAAATTGAAGTTAGTATTTCTTTGAAAACCGCGTCATCTCCAGAGTCCATCAGTCACTATTGACACATGGCTGCTGGGCTGAAGGGCCAAGGTTAGGAACAAGCACATTAAGTGGATTTATGAAGCAATCACACACCCCGCTAGTCTGCTAGGGCCCGGGGCTCGCATGAACTGTGTACAGCGCGATAAGAGAATCGATACGTATGGGCTGTTCGCGGGTTCTCTACCAATAAATCTTACACACAAGTTTACTTACATTGAACAACCAACTGCCTTACTAAAACAGTTACGAGGATTAAATTTACACATAATTATCATACACATCCGATTAATATTCTCCGTTGAACGCACATCTATCCAAAGGAGCTGAAGGAACCAAAATGAAAGAAATGAATACTGACGATTTCTTAGTTCGACTTGGTACGGCCAAGTTGTATGGTTGTATGTATTTGGACGAAGAGGAAGCCGATCTCTACGAAGTAGACGCTACTAGTGAGAGACAACAAAGATACCTTGAATGACAGTTCATGAATAGAAAGCCAAGATCTACTTTGGGTCGGTGAGTTGAGCCAAAGGAGTAACATTCTAAATTTTTTTAATCTCAGTGAGTTCGGAAAGGTGTGCGTTGAACCTCACAATCTACATTAATTAATGAAAACAATACCCTCGCTCGCTCAATACACAAACACCCTTCAAAGTCCTCAGGTAAAGTGCAGTGCCGGGATCTAGGGTGGGTCTACCCGGGTCGTTTGCCCCGGGCACCAGCTTCGAAGAACACCATACAAAATCCTTGTTTGAATAAAAAGTTGTTTTATTGACCGAGAAGCAAAAGGCGCCCTCTTCATTTTTGTAAGACTGTATCTACTAAGCGTTGTCCCGAGTGTTCTAGGTGTTTTCTATCTATAATAAAAAATATCTATTTTTATACTGTATTATATATATCAGTTATCTAGCACCATTACGATCTCTGTGGCGCATCGGGCGAAGGTCACCCTGCGACGCAGAAGGTTGTGGGTTAGAAGCTAGTTTTTTTCAACAATTTATCTGAAACGCTTGAGAGAGGTGCTATTTCAAGTTTCAGCCCCTCAGGAAAATCATTGATCCGACACT
The DNA here is from genome assembly GCA_028535905.1 of Quercus berberidifolia. Taxonomy (NCBI): domain Eukaryota; kingdom Viridiplantae; phylum Streptophyta; class Magnoliopsida; order Fagales; family Fagaceae; genus Quercus; species Quercus berberidifolia. The sequence continues at coordinate 30,594 of JAPQVW010000179.1, read as the reverse complement.
GAAAGTACAACACGGATTAAAACTCCGAAAGCGACGGTTTGTTAATTAAACACGTGTTTAGAGAGTTTTGTGGCAACGCGGGCGACATCCTACTCAGTTGTTGTTCATAAATAAACAGATGGTTAATAGGAAAGGGGAACAAGGATCGAAATCGGTATGGGTTCACACGTGATCTGCATTGTGATGGTTTTGAGTTCGGGTACAGAACCACGGAAGTTAAATGTAGGTCGCATATGTTTTGAGAGTTCCGAATCCCGATACCTATTAAATGGCATAAAAGAAACCCTTATAATTTTGTTCTTTTAGTTAAAAATACGGAAGATCCCTTGGTTGTGTATCCAATGATCTTATCCACCAAAGTTCTCTGGTAGAGTAAGCTCTTGAACGATAAGACCGCCAAATTGTCACTTTGTTGTTAATTGATTCTATTTGATTCTAGTGTGCAATAACGAATATTCTATACATATACTTATCTAACTGGCCCAGGTCTAAGCGAAGACGAGTTCCACTTCGACGCAAACGGCGACGGGCCCCGCGCGGTACAACATCCTGCACTTCAAGCAACTGGCCCGGGGGGAGTACAGCTGGATCAACGTGGGGCAGTACCTGGACGGAGAGCTGCAGCTAAGCTTGGACAGTGAGTAGTGTTGTTTGATTACTAATTTGTAGTTTAAAATACTACAATTTGACTTGTCTAAGTGCTTATTTTGTAAGCCTAATGAAATAAAGATATTGAGTTCTGAGTTCTACTAGGAAGAACTCATGACAGTCTATGGTTCACCTTTGATCAGTTAAAGAGGAATCACCAGAAAGTTCCTAGGCAGGAGTGTCATTGGGTCCTTTCATCACTTTTCATTATGCAAGAATAGGGTTTTTTGATATTCTCATGAAAATGCCTGATATTTTTGATATTACGACGACCGATGTGGCGCAGCTGGCGAAGGTCTGCCTGCGACGCGGAAGGTTGCGGGTTCGATTCCCGCCCGGAACAAATAATTGTGCGCTCCACAGAAATTTGTTCCGGAGGGTCTGGGTGTTTACTATGTATAATAAAAAATATCTATCTATGTAATACATTGTATTATGTGTAATCAGTCATCTAGTACCCATAACACAACCTCTGCTTAGCTTGGGGCTAGATGATGCTGTGTGGATTGTCCGGCATTATTTATTTATTTATTTATTATTATTTCTTAGGTTGACGACCAACGACGACCTCAGTGGCGCAGCGGGCGACGTCCGCCTTCGACGCAGGAGGTTGCGTGTTCAATTCCCAAATATTTGTATGATCTGCAGATGGTTTCGATCTGGGTGTTTTCGATGTTTAATAAAAAATATCGATCTATTAAAAGTATTGTATTATGTATATCAATTATCTAGTATCCCTAACACAGGCTCTGCTTAGCTTGGGGCTAGATGATGCTCTGTGAATTGTCCAGCATTATTTATTTATTTTATAATATAAAAAAACGGTCTCTACGTCCAGATTTCGTTTTGATCTCTTCTCCATTTGTGATTTAAGCTACAACTTTCTGCATATCATATAGTTCAAATGAAATTCGAGCTTTCGCATATTTTGTCATTCCAACTTGATCTTTCACTGTTTCGTGCACAGTTTAGAGTGAAGTGCTGCAATTGTGATTTACATATCCTCTCACTCATTAAATTCTGAACTCTATATCGTTTGCCCAGAGATCCAGTTCAAGTGGGAGTCGCACCGTCCCCCGGAGTCGGTGTGCAGCGCGGAGTGCGAGCTGGGCCAGGCCAAGCAGTACGTGGAAGGAGAGAGCTGCTGCTGGCACTGCTTCAACTGCACGCAGTATGAGGTAAGTCAGCTATTCACGCGATATTATGCCTTATAAAGTCTAATCTAGGGGTACATTTTCGGCAGGCAAAGTCAGAATGTTCGTGGATTTTTACAAGACTGCACAAAAGGAGTGTAACCTTTTAAGTGTCCTTGTATGAAAAAAATCACAAAAGTAGTTTCTTTATTTCATAAGTTCTTCATAACTTTAAAATACCTGAACAGATTTAAATGTTTGGGGTTTCGTTAGAATCCTAACATCACTCTTGAGCGATACTGATTATTGTGTAAATAAAACATGGCACAATTCAGCTTAATTTTTTTTAAAGTATTAATGTCTGTTGAGTATATATTTTAGGGTTTCGATCAGGTTTGTAACCTTTGGTCTCGCTCTATCTGTCTTTTTTTTCCTCTTGAAGATTCAAGAGGTTGCTGCTGGTCGGTAGTTGCTGAGATAGCTCAGCTATTAACTTGAAATTTACAATAATTATAGATATCGCGCGCCTGAACAGATTAAAAGAAAAAAAATAAAAAAAATTACCTGACCCCAGAGGTGTATTTACCCTAAGGCCAAGGGGGCCATGGCCCGGGGCGGCAAGCTGCGAGGGGCGGCGAAGCCGCTCCTCGCAACCTGCCCCCCAGGGAAAGCCAGAGAAGAGAAGGTGGCGGGAGCAACCCGGCCTTCTCTGGGCGCCTTTTATTGTTCAAGCTTAACTACAATAAATATTATATTGTGTATTATAATTGACATTTAAAATAAAAACGAACGAACGCTTCAAACCCAAAACCGAACCAATTGTTTCCAATTGCTACAACACCGTCAAATACCTATCATGCTATTGCATGACTTTTGTCAACGCCATCTATCGTGGTACCAATACTTTCAAAACGCGGGGCACGAAAACAGCGCGCGCAGTGCATACGCGAGGCGAAAAAAAATGTAAATACAGGATGTTTGGTGCAACGTTTGCTAAATTCTAGATAATTCTACCCGTTGAGACGCTCAGGCAGTTAATGTGGTCCAATTACACGATCCAATCACTCCTGCCCAAACGTTAAGACTAAAACTTCTTTGAAAAGACCTATGCATGTCCAACCTTATTTTTTTTACACACACTTTTATTAGCTCGGGCTGTATGTATGTATGTATGTACGTATGTATGTATGTACGTATGTATGTATGTACGTATGTATATATGTACGTATGTATGTATGTAATGGAATCTTTGAACATAATTTTCACCAACTTCCAGAAGTTTGATTAATTTGAAACTTTGCATACGTATCAAGGACCGATGACAATGCATTAATTTAATAATAGTTTTCCTTAACTAGCGACCCGCCCCGACTTCGCACGGGTGCAAAAGTAAAGGATAAAAAATGGTTATTGTGGGTTATCCCTAAGAGATAGACATATACCATCGCGGACATTTTAGTAGACCTTTTTAAGGTGTACAATGCTGTAGTACATTATTTTGTTCCATCTCGTAGGGTTCAGCCAGCGTTTGCAAAATGTAAGCGCAAAAAAATGTGTTTATTTACGACATCACATTAGAAAATGATCAGTGTTTCTCTACTACATTATGCATGTATTATACATATAAATCTTTCTCTTGAATTATTCTATATATTAAAAGAAACCGCATCAAAATCCGTTGCTTAGTTTTAAAGATCTAAGCATACATAGGGACAGACAGACGGGAAGCAACTTTGTTTTATACGATGTATTGATGGATTTGCCAGGATTAATAAATTTCTTTGTAGATCCTCTGTAGGAGAGGGAGAAAGATAAAGCTAGCGCGCGATTGAAATTAATTAATTTAGTTTTAATTAAATTAATTAATTTCCCAATATATGAGTTTGTCACAGACTAAAAAATGAAAAATAAATTATAGTTTAAAAAAAACTAAAAAACACACGCTTTTAATGCCAATCGAACTAAAAACTAGAAAATAAATTTTGATGACAAAGAGTTTAATATAACTGTAGTAGCAGATGAAACAATTAATCATAATGAATCACCTCAAAACAAATTTATAATAAAATTTAAGTTATTAACACAATAATTCTATTCAGAGTAAAAAGCGTGGGGTGCTTGATATTTTATATATTACAATCATCTTATTGGCAACTATCTATGAGAGGATAGTTATGAACTGCAGTAAAATGCACCCCACGCTTTTTACTCTGAATTGAATTATTGTGTTAATAACTTAAATTTTATTATAAATTTGTTTTGAGGTGATTCATTATGATTAATTGTTTCATCTGCAGCAGATATATTAAACTCTTGTCATCAAAAATTATTTTCTAGTTTTTAGTTCGATTGGCAATAAAAGCGTGTGTTTTTTAGTTTTTTTTTAACTATATTTATTGTGTTTATGTAAGTTTATAATAATGTTTGTAAGCTATGGAGGTATTATAGTATGTAATATTGTTTTCTTTTGTATTATTTTTTATTATTTCAAGTGCCACCATCTTTATTGTTCTTTCTTGTCCAGTCCATCCCAAGGTTGCCTGGAAGAGATCGCTCATAGCGGTAAGGCCGTCTTTGTACTTCAACTTCTCGTATCATTTATTTGTGTACTGTTTTCTGTATTTGTGTGGTACAATAAAGTATTATCTATCTATCAATGTCTCCTCACTCGCGGGTTTTTATCTTTTGACGACCAGTGATGCAAGTTGTGCAAATTTAGAATTCCTTCTTTTGTAAATTAGGACTCATCTGTCTACAAAATACTTCTTAAAAAGTCTGGGTCTACGTCTGTATGAAGCAAAAAATAGCAAAATCGGACACGGTTGTCAAAGTCGGAATTTTCAAGACCTGCGATCAATAAAAATACGCTTTGCTTACCGTCCAGCTTATTTAGAAGAATGAATATGCTAACATGAGTGACCTCAAAATACTACCTTGCATCGGAGTGTAATGAAATGCATGTTTGTTGTTCTGGCGAAGTACTTTCCACACCTTCCAGATGGATACTTCGTTCAGCTATATTTCGTATGCTTCGAGTTGGATTTTCTTCGAAAAGCCTTAAAATCTGCTCATCAATTCCAACATTGTGCCGCACAACAATACAAATAAAATAAAATACAAAAGAGGCTACGCCACATAATTTTAATTCAAGTTTGAATGCAGGCTTTTGTTTTCAAATAAGAATTTAAAAAATCAACATAAAATCTTCCGTGGGGCCAGGAATTTTTTTAGGGGGTTGAGAAGGTAGCAAACAACCCCCTCAACCCCTATTTTATTTGGCAACGATGCACCAAACACCCTGTATCTAAGACTGTAACTAGTGTTCAAATATTTTTATTTCACACCACATAGCAGGTTTTTTTTCGTATATGAATGGGGCGGCAAAGCTAACTGGCCCGGGGCGCCAAATCTTTAAATACGCATCTGCTGACCCTGGAGAAAAAAATTGTCTAACTACAACTATTTATTGTATCAATTTCATCAATTAATTACATTCATCGTTATTTTTGCCTGAGGACTCCAGCTTAACCCATAGAAGAAGGCTGCTACGTTCTCCTCGATAGTTTTATTTAACTAAATAACGTTGTTACCTATCCCGTACTTTTCCTATCTTGGTGTTTCCAGCGCCATTTATAATGTTATTTGTTACATCACGGAGGTATTTGTGTAATTAACGTTGTCTCCAGATCCGTTCTCCGTACGTGGAGACAGCGTGCATGGTGTGTCCCCGAGGCACTCTCCCCGCGGAATCTCGCACGCACTGCCGGCCTATCCCGGAGGCCCTACCTGCGGCCCGACTCCGCTTGGGCTATCGGAGCTATGTCCCTTCTCGTCGGTTGGGATACTGCTAACCGCGTAAGTGTGCCTTGACGAGTGGAGACAGCATGCATGGTGAGTTGGGTGCGCACTGCTGGCCCATCCTGGAGGCCTATCTGCAGCCTGGCTCCGCCTGCAAACTATAGCTCAGGCGGAGTCGAGCCATATTTTTCTCTTCCGTAAAAATACGACTGCGTAAACATGAGGAGGGTTGTTTTTGTAAGTTCAGAAAAAACTGGAGCTTAAAATGCGAGCATAAAAATCTTGTTCAGCTTAGATGTGAGAGTCTTCCTGTTGAAACTTTAACTGACTAGTCGTTACCCATAGATACAATGAATGTTATTATTAATTTGTCGATGTCGTTATGAAGGACAGGAACCATTCCCAAATCCTTGTGCATAAAACTTAAATGCTTGTTCGAATTTTGCCGCTGGGAATCATTGAATATCACTGGAAAACATTGCTCATTTATAAACCAACTACGAAAAAAGGAGGAGGTTCTTTTTTCGGCTGTTGTATTTTTATGTATGTTCGTCGATTTCTCCGTCTTGTGGACCGATTCTGATGGTGCATTCGCTATTGTATAGAGGACTTAGCTGCTGCCCGCGGCTCCGCACGCCCTTATTCAGGGATAAAAAGTAGCCCTATGTTTGGTTCCAGGTCTAGGGCTACATCTATGCAAAATCATCGTTCAGCTCAATCGGTTTATGGTTTTGGCGTGAAGAAGCCACAAAAATCCATCCATCCATCCAAACTTTCGCATTTATAATATTAGAGTGATAATCCCGAGATGGTCCCATACAATTTTTATTCCTGAGAGGTTAGTAGTTGTCACATAACTTAAAAAAAACAGTGTAAAATCAAGGAATACGAAGACGGTTAGTATTTTTTTAGTTTTTAAAACAATCAAATTATTGCTATTTGATTGACGTCGATTCGTAAGAACGCACCAAAGATGGCGCCAAGTAAGAAAAAACTCGTAAGGAAACCTCAATCCTTGTCCGCGCGGAATCGGATGGACTGACAGAATTCATTCCTTTTCATTTCATCCCATCGGCTTCCTCGGCTTGGATTTATGTGTATTTTCCACCACACCCTTGTCGATGGCTACAGTAAGTTCTATGTTCATTATGAATATGAGCGGGTTAACAACGAACCTCATTTATGTTAGAGAAAACCAATTTTTTCATCCCTTAATGAGGGACATCTTCAGGGTGAGTGCGGTTGAGTCGCGCGCTTCCCGCGTCCCTGCGCGCACTGCGCAGGAGAGCGCAGGTAGGCCAGCTCGTTGCGCAGGATGCGTGGGGTCAAAGTCGAAGTCAAAGTCAAAAAAAAATCTTTATTTCCATAAATACAATAACTGTACACTCAGAAATGGTCAAATTCTTAAAATTTAAATATACACAGAAATAAAGTGACATTTTTGATTTTCCGTCGCTTCGATATATAGACTAAAGTAAAGAAGCGACGAAGAAACCTTTAGGCCTGTTAGTTGTTATTTTGTTGTAGTTGGAGCAAAACCCATTCCCAAGCTTTTTTATCGTCTAGATAATCTGATATTTGTAGTAAGCCTTTTTACATAGAAAGGTTTGGTGTGGGTAGAGGGTGCGCTCCTATTCTTCAAACTACGACACTTTTTTTATAGTTTATTGCATGTTTGTAGGTTCGTCTGCGGGGTTTGGTTCCGGCACAGCGCCCACGCCCGTGGTGCGCGCGTCGGGTCGCGAGCTCTCCTATGTGCTTCTGGCCGGCATCCTCATGTGCTACCTCGTCACCTTCGCGCTGGTGTTCCGCCCCACGGACCTGCTGTGTTCTATACAGAGGTGAGTGTGCGACTCTTCAGTTAATTTATATTTTGTGAGCTGAAGTTAGAATGTCCCCAAATAGTAAAGAGAGATCGTCCCTGTACCAGTCAGACCCATCTGGCCAAATGCCCTGGGTCTTTCGACTAACAGTTGTGGAACAGTTGGAATTAGCGGGTTTTTTATCGAAGTTTCTTTTGACGCTGTCTCCGTAGTTCTGGTAGTGACGGCTAGAATGATTTCTAGCTTTTGATACAGCAAAACTACCTATATTACTACGTTACTTTACTTTGACCTTGGTTTAAGTACGTAATTAAACATATTAAAAAGATCAGTGGTAAACTTACAGCTAACTGAAGGCGGTCGTCGGGTCAAAGTGACAAGACACTTTCAATGTAAGGCGACCTCAATAGCGGCGCCACGTATGTTATCTTATTATTATGAATTTTCAAAAATCGATAGGGGCAGTTTATGATACCGTACTTACCATACCACAATGTCATACTTAATTTATTTATTTAATAACAGGTTCACCAACCACAAACATATAACACATTTAAAACAAACTTAGATAAGATCCTAATAAGCATGTTTCCAACAGGTAAATACGTCTAGTACTTATTTACCTTTTCAAAAAGCAATAAGTATATTATATTGTAATATAAGTACAATGAAATCCAATAAAAAGAAGGAAGGCTTGGTAGAAAACTAAACGAAGTCGTCGAGTACCCAACTTTAAAGTGCATCTTAGTGCAGTCGACTCTACAGTGTTGTGTTCCTTCCTAACTCGTCTTCTGAGTACTATTAATGGTGTCATATAAAGGAGTGAATAGAATACTGAGAGTGTGTGCAAGTGCTTGGAGACAGTTGGTTACAAACTTAGCATAGGACGTGATGGAGCAAACTTTTATTGTCTTGGGTCTCGCTTTGTGCATCCTTCACGTAACGTAGCGAATGTTAGGACGGGCGATGCAAGCATACTATACTCTTTCAAAGAGGTAGCGGGTCATCTGCCTTATAACTTATACACCTTTATCTGTCAGCCTAGTACCTATTTATCACTTTACTGTCTCGTTCACGGTCTTACCACTGTATTACTCGTGTGACTTTACTGTGCACCTCGCGCCATACATTTTGTATAACGCGAAGCTGCATAGTTAAATCACGCGAGTTATAGGGACATGCTTGTAATCGAGGTATTAGGTACAGTGCTGCTGTGTGAAATAATGTAACCTTCGTCCTAAAGGCAACATACAATAGACAAAGATCGTAGATCATAATCGACGCGAGTTTGCAGATTCTCCCAGCGACGCGGGTTTTTTAATTTAATTTATTAGGTCGAATATACTTCGAAAATATCCCATCCCATTCTGATACTGTCTACGCGTGCTGTTTTCATAAAGTCTTTCTAAAAGAAAACCAAGAAAAATACAAACGATTTCCGCACTAGACACATAGCAAGTATTCTGTGATGAAGGAGCTTGTAAGAGCAGGCCTTCGATATGCAGCTCGAGCGCTGGCGGTGCCAGCGCTAGATTATACCGTTGACTATTCAAGTCCTCTTTGTGATATCAATGAAAGAATCACAGTTTTTCTTGATTCAAAGCTTTGGACAAAGAGCCTTGAAAGGGAATGGCAATACGTCGCAAGCGACACAAACTAGAAGTTCTAATAACTACTTACCTATTAAATTGTAAATACTTAAGCGTTTATTATTTCAATAAACGCTTAAGTTATCTATATTAACGACTTGCCGAAGGCTACAAATCAACCAATGTCTCTATTCGCAGATGATAGCACTGTAACAATATCATACAATAATATTAATACCTATGAAAATGAAATAAATTTAACTCTGAATTCAATAATAACATGGCTTAATAATAACAACTTGAAAATAAACATTAATAAAACCAAAATTATACATTTTAGACAACGCGATACTGCTGCACCTACTTACCTAGACATTAAATATAATCATAATAAAATCGAAGAAATTGACTCTACAAAATTTTTAGGACTTCACATTGACAGAAAACTTAATTGGAAATCACACATTGAACATTTATGTAAAAAAGTTAATAGTTTAGTGTACATTTTATACAAATTATCTCATGTAGTTAACTAAGAAACGCTTCTCATAACTATCACGGATTGATTGCGTCAAGTATTCGCTATGCCATAATATTTTGGGGCAATTCAACTGACGTTGTTAAAATTTTCAAGTATCAGAAGCGCTGTGTACGAGCTATGTTTCGGCTTAAAGTAACGGATTCATGTAAACCTTACTTTGCACAACATAACATCCTTACTCTACCTTCGCTGTATATTTATGAAACGGCTATGTTTGTAAAAAGTAACCTGATCTATATTGTCAGCTTTCCAATGCCGTTCCTCGAAATCGACGAGATCAATACAAAGTCTGCATGCCGAACTCAAAGACTGCTTTGATGCGCAAAAGTATCTTCTGCATGGCTCCTTCTATCTACAATAAACTGCCAAAATCACTTAGAGCACTACCACGTCCACTGTTTCAGAGGAAGTTAAAAGCCACCTTAGAGGGTAAGTGCTATTATGCATTAGATGATTTTATGACAGACAAACAGTTTTTAGATATTTTATGTAAGTGACGATGGACTACCTGATGTTTGATATAATATAGCTTAGTATCTCTAGTTTTTATCCAATTTTCATCTTCGATCTTAATTTTTAATTTTCATTTTTATTATACTTAATTATTCTTTTTTTGTGTCCAATTTGATTTATATACACTACATATTTAATTAAGTGACATTGTACTAAGATTTTGCACACCGTAATGGTAGAAATACATTGTGTCATATTTAAACATACACCACCTATGTACCTCATTTACATGTATTTGATGCAATAAATTTTACTTTACTTTACTTTACTTTACTTTAATACAATAGAATAAGTACCTATCATTGGCATGATTCTGTGTATTCCCAAAATAAATGAGATACACAGAATGTGTATCACTTACACTGTGCTTACACTACATAAGCCGTAGGTAAATGTAATTACATCACTCGTCAATACGTGTGTTATTCGATCCCATTTCACCTCACAGTCTTGCGCTCGTCACCATACATCAGTCTCTTCCAATGAGACGTCTCTCGCCGAGTGATTAGCTCGACACACGTCCCCACACGCACATCATTTCTCAACGCTATCGGATTCCATTAGCGATTGTCACGAGTTGGGCGATATCATGAATTTATATTGAGATTCTGATTTAATATCGATGTAATATTATTTTAAAATTTTGTGTTCGTTTTTGGACCGTTTGGGATTTTGCAAATGACTTTCTGTTCACAAAAAGTCTTTTTAGAAGGACTTTGCTGAATAATAATTATAATTTTTACAATATTTTTTTTTCTACTAACATGATTTTTATGAACAAATAAAATTACAATCAAAGAATAAAAACAAATTAGAAGTACGATTGGACCTCCGTAGTCCAATCATGTATTCTTAGTTTAGCTCCCGAAGGTCACACGTTTACTCCATCGCCAGATAAGAACGACGGCAACATCTGCACTGTTATTAGTGTCCGGTACTTCCGAACTAGATTCAGAATAAAACCTCTACTGTGCACATGCACCCCTTTGTAATTTCAACAGACAAAACTTACATAGTTTTGTCTGTTGAAATTACAAAGGGGTGCATGTGCACACTAATATTAGATTTTTGGAGTTCAGATTCGCGACATAGCTCGCTGATTGGTATTCCAATTCTCTCACAGCTGTCATAGTTTTTGGCACCATTTGTCTGTCCAGTATGGCTATTTCATCTAGTAGAGCAAAATAGATAAAATTTTACATTTATCCGTAGGTACGCAATTTTCTGAGAAAATATAAGCATGTGATTTCTAGACTAGTTTTTACATAGGAATTTGTGCGAGGTTTGTGAAGAGTCTGTGTCAGTGAGCTTAAACAATTTGTCAAAGTTTCACATAGCACTGTCATTTGCTTCGGTAAACAATAACCTCGTAACTATGAACAATATTACCATCCAAAGAGCCAATTTGTCTCCTTCACTAATGGAGGAGGAGACCACCGCAAGCAAACTGTAACGTTTATTAATGAGAAGTATACAATTTCAACATAATATGACTCTAATGATTTCGTAGAACACTTCAAAGATAGACTTTATATAAGTGATAGGTGTTGTATTCTATGAGCACTGTAGCAATTTCGAAACGAAGTACCTTTATAACTAGTTCCTAGAACATCATGAAAATGCTAGGTACATGTATTGGTTGCTAACTGTTCGGCAAATGATATGATATTTTGTGGTGGAGATAACCGAACACATCCGAAATTTCATGAGATTTTTTGGTGAGCAAGTCCCTTACGGCCACGTTCAAAAAATCTACATCAGAAACTTGGCACTATTGCCAAGTTCACCCTTCACATCTTAAAAATGAATGTTTTCTTTAAAATTACTTCTATTTCGTTCAAGGGCTTGCAAGTTAGCGAATACACATATTAGCACGTGCCTCTATGAAAACACACTGTCGTTTGCGCTGAAAGCGTTGGCATAACATTTTATCTTGGGTACTGTTGTTTTGGGATGTAAAGGTTGTGTTGTTTCATCATACTAACGCCTTCTCATAATGGTTAGGGAAACATCTAGAACCTTTTTTATAAACGCACATAAATTAAGTGAACACTTTAGAATCATGTCGAAATAAGCACATACTTAAGTATATAATTAATAATTGTTACCTACTCTATGAACGCATGCGTTCTGTTAATAAGAGCTCCTTGGTATGCCGATTTGCTAATAGTGTAACTGGACTCTACATAACTAATTATTTGCTTATAGTGTAACTGGACTCTACATAGCCCATTATTTGCTAATAGTGTAACTAGACTCTACATAGCCAATTATTTTCAGTACGTTATCGATCACGGAACTTAATACTATGGTAGTACTGCCGGCCGAACCGCCTTTTAATTCTCCATGGGTGCCATCCAACGATTCGATCCAGAGTCCAGTTTTGCCCCTTAAGATGGAATTTCCAGGTGTGGAAATGGAATAACCTATCTTGATCATCGTTCCAACGGATGCATGGACATTTTTAAACTACTGCGTATTTTAATTGAATTTAAATCAGTGAGACCAACCCATGTCGAGTTATATATTACCCTCGACAGTCGTTGAAATATCGATGGCTAAACTACAAACGATAAATATTTAGAATAGCCTGTCCATGTCATTTATTTCAGTGGATTGTGTCGCCAAAGCGATGTTCTATTTATTGGACTGATAGCAAGAATATTGTGTTGTTTGTCTGATCGTAAAAGCCATTCGATATCTACCCTTTAATTTATTTCAGAAGGTTTACGTACGTTTTAAACGTTTGTATATATATATTGTTTGTGTGGATTTAGTCACGGATTGTTTGGGTACACGAAGGGTGTAAATGGGACCCTATTACTATGCCGCTGTCTGTCTGTCCGTCTGTCAGCGAGCTGTATCTCATGAATCGTAAAGGACTTCTAATGCCACTACAACAAAAAAAAAGAACTAAAATATATTTCATAATTAAGGGAACCAACGTCCATATCAAGTTGATATCAATCACCGAAGTTAAGCAACGGTCAGTACTGGGATGGGTGACCGCGTTACGTTGGCTTTTTGCTTTTGTTTTCTGTCCATCAAAAATGTTCTGATTTTTGGGAATTCTCTGTTCGTTTCAGTTTTGTACGATGGTTCGAAACCCTTCGTGCGAGTAGACTCGCAAATGGCCGGTTTTATTTTTGAATTGGAGAGATGCACTTGTGCTTATTCTTCATTTAATTTATTCTCCCAAACAATTTACATTTTGAAGGAAAGAAGATTGGCGGAGTTGTTTGAAGCTCAGCCCCAATTTTTTTCACCTCGTTCATGAACGCAACCAATCAGCTTTCGTATCAAGGCAAACAAAATTATACTAGAATTTACCTTCCAGAAGTTGGGATTTAAGAGATATGACAAGAACAAATGACGAAGTTAGGTTATAAATGTATAACGAGTTATTGTCATTTCCGAAAATAAACACCAATAACAATTATTTTGTGACCATAACTTGACTCCCATTACTTTTTTATTAAACGTGACCCTTCATCATCATCATCCGTAGCCCACATTTTACCCACTGCTGGGTATAGGCCTGCCGAAGTTTGTGCCATCCACCATAGTCCTGTGCTAATACGACCCTACAGTAATTTAAAATAATGAAATCAATAACTTTTCTTGATATAAAAGCTATTCTATTTTTCGACTACTTCTTGCAGCTGTATTGTTAAATAATTACATTAGAATAGAACACCACGAAATCTCTTCAAGCTAACATAAGAATGAAATCGAAATGGAAACAAGTATTCATCAATCACCTTCAACTTCTTTTTTTATGGCGCTTAGTATTCATTTATATATATGGTAAAAACTAAAAACATTGCACGCATGTCAACTGACTTTGCCATTTGACACACACAACAGACGTTTGAACGTCTGTTGTGTGTGTCAAATGCATTACTGGCATTTATTTTATTTCTCCTGCCGTTTGTCTTGTTCTTTAATACATTTTTGAAAGTTACATAACTTTTGATTCCCGACTTTAAAAATCATGACATTTTCAGAATAAAAATCTGGCAACCTAATGAATGAATTTTTCATATTCCTCACCATGTACGGTTCCTCAAACTATTGGGGCTATTTTTGCCATGGTCCTTTTCACGTAGGTGCACATCTAATTATATATAATTAAAGACTCGAGTGTAAGTATTATATTGATAGAAAACATAAATATTAAATTGATAAGTAAATCCAATAATCTCGTCCATTGAAACTTTTTGCTATCATTATGCTAAAAAATCCTATACCTACCTAATATTTTCATAAAAAAGTGAGACAAAGAACACGTACACTGTTGACTAATGATTGTCCAAAACACAAAATCCTTACGTCGTTGAGTCATGAGAGATTTCGATTAGATCGTTTAAAAATAAATGGTGCTGGAAATCGTTTTCCAAAGCGTCGCTTAACGCTACTTTAGATTAAACCATCGCTCACGTACCTGAGGGGCTTTCAAAAAGTTTAGATAGAACATAAACCGCTCGCTTAGTACCTCCTCTATTGCTTAGCGCCAGATACTTATCCAGCATGTAATCAGCTCGCAGAGGTGTAAGGAACGAGGAAGCACATCTGACTTTATGAAAGGATGAACGAGGAGGCTACGGGGGCTGAACGAAACCTCGAATGAAACCTCGAAGGCAGTAGGTATCGAACCCCGCACAGGGGAGGATTTCGTTGCAGTTTAGTTCGTGCTGTGATATCGACACGTTGCAATAGTTGGTACAATTTTATATTTTTCCGAGAGTCCGTGAATTTTTGTTAAGAATTAATTACTGAGAGGTATTTTAACTATAATTTTTCTTAAGTTTTTTAATGTGAGCCTGTAAAATGAAGAGACGGGGAGAACAGAACAAATTTATAATAATGGACTTTTTTTTTAGTTTTTTGTTCATTTTGCCATTCGGCATCGAATGCGGTGAATAGTTCAATATTCACAATCTGAAAGTTACGCAGTAAAGAACCAATATTTGTAATGTTTCTGTGAGCCAAATAAAGATTTTCAAGATAAGTTTGTACACGGTCTCTAGCCTTTAGCCTTCTCATCATGCCTCTCCTGGATATCGGAATTCACCATCAAAAGCGCCGGGAAAAGTTATTTCAAAGCACTTCCATTTCGCTTTGTGATTTTAAACGAGCGTGTCCTGACTGCCTTGGCTTTGGCTTAAAAGCAGGAAAATGGAGTCAATGGCTCATAGATACAAAATAAAAACTTACTGTGTCGTTTATCTACGTTCACCGACTTAAGGAAAACCAGACTAAATTTTTACAGTCGCGTCGTTATTTCCTTTGATCAATTTGGATAGATTTTTACTGTAAACAATATTTTTTTTATAACAATTCAGCATTTACAGAGACCACCAATTTCTGTGTCCCGAATCAAGGAATTTCTTTATTGGCAATTAACTTTTTTAATTGAAACTGTAGATACCTTACGTGATTCTGCAATTCAAATAAATCTTCGTAGATCACAAAGAAAAATACTGTAGGTACGCAAATTACAAAACACTTGACAAACATACAACCTATGTATGTGCAAAACTTGACAAACATACAACCTATGTATGTGCAAACTTTACAAACATACAATCTATGTATGTGCATCGATGACGAAGATCGATAAAGATATATTTATTTTTGTACAACTTTATCTATCTAATTTTGCAAATAGTACAACAAGTGTGTATGTAGTGAACCGAAAGGCCTAGCACAATGTTGCTCCAGGAAAAGAATTGAAACAACGCTAGTTTCTGGCACAACAACACATAGCATTTCAAATGAATGTGCTGGATACTACATAGTCACACCAGAACCACAACCTCAGCTCAGCGCGGGTTCTGAATACCATTCCATGTGTTATTGACAGCGGCACTCGCCAACTAATGCCTTCCGAACATTTCACTTGCTCCAGCGTAAATATTCAATGACGAAGCTTTAAAGTCCACGTGTGCTTCTTTAGGGAAACCGGGCTTGAATATTTTACGTTGTATATTTTGCAACACGGGATCTCAATTACTGGGACAAATATGTGCCTGACGGCAGATTGTTCATTCCGAGTACTTGATTCCCGAATACTTATTTTTTGGCTGAAAAGTGACTATAGCGCAATTACTATAGACGTGTGTAGGTGCTTAGGTGTACAAAGTGAGTTTATTCTAGACTAGCAGTTGTCCGCGACTTCGTCCGCGTTGATTGTAAAATTTAAAGACGATTAAACTCAACGCTTTGGGCTCTCGCTGTTTTTCCTTCGATCACTCGTCTCATATTTGATCTCCCCGATTTTAAACTGTTTCTATTTGACTTACTGTCTGAATATTATAAGACATTTTTTGTTTTATATAAAGAATCTAAATAGGTAGGTATATTTATGCAAAATTTAAAGGGCCTACCTACATTGCAATGTTTTTCGCAAATGCATCTTATTCAAAACAGAATAAACATGCATTTACGAAAAACATTAACACCCGTTTCGAACCTTTGAACGTGTATCCCTGCGTTTTACCCCGAGGATTTGCTCGTGGCAAACTAAAGAAGCATTTGAAGAAGGGTACGTCTTGTCGTGCCACCCGTCTGTTTCGATAATTGACCCAAAAAAACTATTACAATGATCCCGCGTTAATAGTTGGTTTCCTCTTCAACATCAAACATACCAACTACTCCCTGTAATGTAATCGTCCTGTATCATCCGGTTTCAAAAAGTTTTTACTCCATCATAAGATCTCTACAGATTTGACCTACGTTATGTTAATATTCACCTTTTACTGTGAAACTTGGAAAAAATATCGATTCATTTTATTTTCAGTAGGTATTGAATTAACTTTCAATACTAAAATTATAAAAATCATTCGATAAGGCCACCGCTTATACCGTACTTACTGTAAAAAACAACCCTTTTTAGGGGTTCGATCAGGTTCGAAACCCTTATGGTCTCGCTCTGTCTGTCCTTTTTCAATCTCGAATATCTCTACAACTAACGAAGCTTAAAAAAAAATTAAAATATCGTGCGCCTGTACAGACTAAAAGAAAAAAATAAATGAAAAACTAATATTAAAATAGTTATTGCGTCGACAGTGGGCCGTCCGGCCTACCGCACATATTGGATCATGGAGGCAGTATGACGCATGACCGAACATCTGAGAATACATCACGTAATGATGCCTGTACTCCTCCCATATCCATAGCTAATGAGGACGCTTGTATTCCGTTTGCCGGTGGTAGAACAAAAAACTTTTCTTCCTCGCCTGTACCTACTGAAACCCTAAAGCCATCGGTAGGAATTTCGCCAAAACCTTTACATCAGGAGATGCTTGAAATGAGCCGTAGTGATCATCAATGCCAGGAAGTCTCGACGCCGTTGGGGGCTGTGCCTAAATCTTACTCTGGAATGGTTCAAGCAGAGAGGGAATGGAAGGAAGAAAGGCCCAAGGATGACTGGATTTTAGCTCAGCGTAAAAGATTGAAAAATCGTTTTAGTACATCGGAAGGGAAAGCGCTAACGCAACCTAATGAGAAGTTTAAAGCCGCTGACTTTATGATACCATTGTTTATAAACAATGTTGCTACAAGTACGTCTGAGAGCGATATAATTGAGTACATATCGCAGAAAACGCAAGCTAAGATAACGTTGCACAAAATTAATACTAAGGTCCAAAAACGATACAATGCCTATAAAATGTATGTACCAAATAGTAAATTATCGCTATTTTTGGAAGATAGTCTTTGGCCTGAAGGGGTTACATTTAGAAAATTTACTGACTTCAAAAATAAAATCAACAATGGGAGACACAGTCAACAATAAAATAAGTAATGCAACTTTTATAACATACAATTGCCGCTCTGTTTTGAGGTCTGTGGACTGTGTTAGGTCGTTGTGTCAAGCAGCTGACATTGTGGCCTTGCAGGAAACATGGCTGCTGCCGCATGACATTGGCTACCTAGGATCAATAGATCAAGATTTCTCCTACACTGGTAAATCGGCGGTGGACATCTCCACGGGCATGCTGCGAGGACGGCCGTACGGCGGTGTCGCTATACTATGGCGCAAAAGTGTATTTCGCTCGGTCTCGGTTGTATATTGTGTGAGCGTGCGTGTAACAGCTATAAAAATTGTGCTTGAAGATCGTCAGCTGTTAGTGTTTTCGGTTTATATGCCTACGGACGCTACGGACAATGTACCTGAATTTACCGAGTGCCTGAGTGAAATTAGTGCGATAATTGAAAGCTGTTGTGTGGATTCAGTGTTTATCATGGGGGATTTTAACGCACATCCGAGTGCGCCTTTCGGTAAGCAACTTGAAAACTTTTGTAGTGACCAAAGTTGGACCTGTGCAGATATTGAATACTTGGGAAGTTCATCGGACTCGTACACATATATCAGTGATGCGCACGGAACTAGATCATGGTTAGACCACTTAATTACAACGGAGGCTGCTAAAAAGACTATTATGAACATTAAAATGAACTATAACATCTCGTGGTCTGACCATTTTCCACTACAAATAGAATGTAATTTAAACATGGTTTTGCCTAAAATTATTTCAAATAAGTTTGTTCCCAATCCCGTTACTTAGGGAGAGAGAGACAGCGCACAGATTAAAAAGTATACTCAGTTATGTACAGCTAAGTTGAGAGAGATAAGTTTTCCACCGGAATTTAGAAAATGTGGTGATATTACTTGTCATAACGCATGGCACAAGGTTATATTAGATAATTTGTATAGTACCATTGTAGAAATATTAAGGAACTCTGCCTCCATTTGTTATCACAAAAAAGTTATTTATAGGAATAGAAAGAAAAAGGTACCAATTGTAGGCTGGAATAAATATGTTAGGGAAGCTCATAGGGATGCTCGGCTCTGGTTTCAGGAACGGGTTGCGTACGGGAAACCATCATCCGGTCCCATTTATAAAAATATGAACCATTCGCGATCAAATTTTAAATCAATTCTTAAGTGGTGCCAAAATAATCAGACACAGATAAAAATGGATATAATTGCATCACTCCATACATCTAAGGACTTCGGAAAATTTTGGAAACAAACTAATAAACTGAATCAGAAGCCGAGTGTCCCTGTTAGTGTGGAGGGTATTAGTGATCCCGCTCAGATAGCCAACCGGTTTAAGGAGCATTTTTGTGTGCGCTCACCATTGGGGCCTACTTCCGGGGCGGAGGAGGGCGCGGGGCGCGGGGGTGAGCCTATTGTCCAAATCACAGCGAAGGAGGTGGCGCGTGTGATGAGGGACATGAAGAGAGGTAAGTCCCCAGGACACGACGCGTTGAGCATTGAACACTTAAAACATGCGGGGTTTCACCTACCGGGCGTGCTCGCCATGTTCTTCACCCTCTGCTTTGGGCACTCGTACCTGCCGGCAGCGATGATGCGGACTGTGGTTGTTCCTATCCTTAAGAACAAGACTGGTGACGCATCCAGCCTGAACAACTACAGGCCGATATCACTCGCCACGGTCATGGCAAAGGTATTGGACGGTGTGATTGATAAGCATTTAGAAAAACACCTTAAGTCGGTGAATCCATGCTCATCGTCGAGCGAGCCGCTAGCTCGGATGTATCTCGGATAGCCGAGTTATTGCCGAAAAACAAATTTTACCCCTTTTTTCAAGATGGCGGCCTTAGCGCCCCGGAAATCTTGGTCGAAAAACTCAAGTTAAGCTTTTCTAGGTATCCCTTACAACATATCAAAAAATTAGCTTGTTAATTTCATTTTCATTTTTGAATGTACGAAATGACTGGACTATAACGGTTATTGAAATACGAAGCATTGATGTCTTAAATAAAACACCTATTTTGGAGGGGTCCTAAATAAGTGTTCTATTTAAGACATCAAAAAAGAAAAATAAAAATTTACACGCCATGGGGATGGCGTGCAAATTTTTATTTTTCTTCTTTTACCCATACATTGTGAGAGGAATACTTGCCAAAAATGAAGTCTCTAAGACCAGTAAGTCAGGTCTGAAAAAATCTTTAAAACTACAGCACAATCAAGTTTTTCAATAAAGGTGCCCCATTTTTACCTTAGAATCTAGATAATAGTCAAGACATATCTCTCAAACTAACTTTTACTTTTAAATCTGTCGAAAACGTAAAAAAGTTAGGTTTTTGGTAATTGGTGTTGTGCCGGTTTTCAGGAAAATTTCAGTAAATGCTGAAACATGTGTTTGTTTATTTTGTTTGAGAAAATTACATGTAAAATTTCGAGGTTCTACTTACTACTAATGGTTAGAGATACAGAGAGTTTTCGTTTCATATTCAACCCTTAGTTTGGACCCCTTAGGATGCGAATATTCACAATTCCTTTCTTAGTACACCCCTACACCCTAAAAGGAACAAACACACCAAATTTCAAGTCTCTGGGATCAGCGGTTTCGGCTCTGCGTGGGCTGTCAGTCAGTCAGTTACTCCTTTATAATATAATATCGATATTGATATTGATTATTTCCAATGCCACTTCTGTTAACCAAACAACTTATTTCTACAACCGTCACTTCGATAACCGCTAGCAACGATATCTGACATCATCATCCAATACCGGTATCCTATACCGATACGTGTACCAGTATAACTTATATCGGTACCGGTATATCCGATAACTGTACCGGTATAACCGATATCGCTACCGGTATAACCAGTACCGGTACAACCGTTATGAACAATAGCGTTATAACACAAAAACTTACTATCTAAGTAATTATCTTTTAGGTCTTGCCAACTCGAACGCCAACTACAAACGGAACTCCGTACGTAAAGAACCGTTTCTGCTTTTATACAGTGCGAAAGTGGAAAGTTTTAAGCTTCGATACAAAAAATTTAAAAATCATTTCACAAACCTATTCACTTACTTGTAAATTACAATTACGTTTAATAAAATTATTTGACAATATTTTGAGTGTCTGACATGTATATTTTTAACATAAGTACCGGAAGTTATAGTAAATACGCTAGCAAATGACAAAAATTACCAAATAAAAACTTTTTTTTTAAACTAACGAATCAATTTTCTAAATAAAATTTCATGCAAACTTGTAATTTTTTTTTTTGGTTTTCCAGTTCCGAGTGTTTATTTAAAGCTGTAACATGTGTTAGGGGAACCTACATGTGTAATTTTGATGGTCTACTACTAACGGTTAATAAGATGCATTGTAGACATATGTAAGTAATGCATATGATATTACAAAAGTAATATTACGCGACGAAGTAATGCAATATCACTTATCACTCGAGACGCCGAAGCATTACGCATTACATTACACAGTACACAGCGCACCAACAACCAAACAACCGCACTTTGCGCAAGGTATTTTATCTATACTACGCGAGATGTATGCCTAATGTCATGGGTAAGGCTTCGGCCGCCGAAATATATATATATAATACCTATTACATTAGGCATACATCACGCGTTCGGTTGGCTGGTGATTGGTGCGAATCATCACGCGTAATGTTTTGAGCGATGCATCACGCGTAATGATTTGAGCGATTCATCGCGCGTAATGTTTTGAGAGATGCATTACGTTCATAATATTACATTGCGTTCATTTCTACTTGCGTCGACATCACCGCATCACGCGTAATGTTCAGCGTAATGGTAATATTACAAAGTAATATCACCTTTTTAGAAATGCTTTGTAATTGGCATTACGTTCTAATGTACTGTTTTGCGCATGTCTAATGCTTTGGTGTCTTATATAGAACACCTATTTAGGACCCCATAACGTGCAATTTTTTATTTTCTTCATGTACCCGTACATTATGAGAGGAATACACTCGCCAAAAATGAAGTCTCTAAGACCAGTTAGTCAGTTCTTAAAAAACCTTGAAAACTACACCACGGTCAAGTTTTTAAATTAAGGTGCCCCATTTTGACCTTAGAATCCTGAAAATAGATAAAACTTAACATCTAATTTCTCAAACTTGTTTGTCAAAAACCCAACTTTTTTATATTTTTGATAGATTTAGAAGTGTTTCTACTTATTAAAAATTTGGATTTTTGAAAAACAAATTGGTGTTGTGCATTTTTTCAGGAAATTTTCATAAAACGATGACACATGTGCTTGTTTATTTTGTTTGAGGAATCAACATGGAAAATTTTTAGGGTCTACTTCTAACGGTTCCTGAAATACATAGAGTTTTTGTTTCAAATTCAACCCTTATTTTGGACCCCTTAGGAAGCTAATTTTCAAAATTCCTTTCTTAGTATACCCCTACATTCTAAAAGGAACAAACACTCAAAATTTCAAGTCTCTCGGATCAGCCGTTTGGGCTCTGCGTTGTCTGTCAGTCAGTCACTTACTCCTTTATAATATATATTGATAAATAAATATGCAAACTAGAGTTGAAATATTTTGTTAGCTGACGAGCTATAGTCGAATCAAAGGAATTTTACTATGTTTGCCCACGCATCCAAATAGGTATGACATGAATCAGCCTCACTCGTATCGTAGGCGCCATCGTGCAGGTAGTCTCGAGTCGAAAACGTGCCGACTTTCAAAAGGAATTAACTATTTCTTGAGACAATCTCACCACAGGTAACTAAAACAAAGTAAATTCTCTTTTGTATCTAGCGTTACTAAACCCACTTATTTTAAAGCGTTCCTTACTTAGGCTTCAGATAAGAGCTTTTGATAAAAACCTTATTTAACTAGCGCTGACCCTTCCTGATCTCGGACTAATGCCTAACCAACTGGAGCACTACCTCCACTCTAATTAAGTACTTGAACCTGTGATAAGAGCAGACTTATTAGTGGCTTCAATTTGAATGAAAAAGCTGCTGTTTTTAGGTCATAATAAAATAACTGTTCAGGCCACGATTAGTCTTCAACGCTTTTAGTGTTGAACTTGTTTCGAGGTGCCTTTCCTTTCTAGAGTAGTTTTGATTTAGGTTAAGATGTTGTGGATTGTAATGCTTTCCGACTTTTCGTGAGACGCTAAGAAGACTTTTCGTGAGACGTTGGCAATAGATGCGTTTTCATGAGATGTTGAGAGAACAATCCGTGAGACGTTGGCAATAGATGCGTTTTCATGAGATGTTGAGAGAACAATCCGTGAGACGTTGCGACTGAGAACGTCTCACGCGGGACGTTGAGAATAACTCACTTTAAGGCCTATAATAACTTAGTTGAAAGTTAGATGAAATAATGGGCTTACCTGCTTACTACATTTTAAGGTTTTTGTTATTATAGTGCGTGAGCCCTCGCACTTGGGGTAATCTCTAAGAAATTAAATAATATCCCAAAAATTGAAGATTTCGGCGGGACTTGAACCCGCGACCTTCCCTCAGTAGTAAGGGAATGCTCTAACCAACTAAGATACGAAATCAGTACCCGACGAGTCCGCCAAAATCGTAAATTTTTGGGATATTATTTACTTTCCACATACTACATTTTGTTCTAAAAATGTAGCCAAATATAATAGCTTTGATATTTTATTACTTACGTCACTCATAGTTTGGTTTTGCTGAACTGTCTATCCACCGATTCTGAATATAGCACTCACAGCCATAAAAATAAAAGATCAATAAATAAATAAGCTAGATATAACAGCAACGTGAACTCATATAAATACGTGAATGGTCCGGACAGGTGGCACGCACGAGTCACGTACGCCGGATCAAATAAATCTCAGTTATGC
Source organism: Quercus berberidifolia (assembly GCA_028535905.1). Classification (NCBI taxonomy): domain Eukaryota; kingdom Viridiplantae; phylum Streptophyta; class Magnoliopsida; order Fagales; family Fagaceae; genus Quercus; species Quercus berberidifolia. The sequence goes on along the minus strand of JAPQVW010000179.1, from coordinate 6,905 downwards.
CGTTACAAACGGACAAAGCTACGTGAGACGCAGAAATAGCTTTTTTGTTGGTTGCCCGTGGTTCTTAATCGGCGAGAGAACCTACGGAATACCCTTCTAAATTTAGTTAAAGCTTTTGTTATTTCCTAATGCCTAATTCAAAATGTCGGTTGTGTTGAAATACAACATAATATGGAAGATTTTTGTGCATTTTCGAAACGTGCGTGACTTGTGAAGTGCTTCTTAGATGAAGTGTAGTAACCGTCAATATACACTGAGAAAAAAATACGTACGAAAATGACACAGCAGTAAATTACGTAGTCCGACCAATGATTTATAAGTAGGGTGGCTACTTAGCGTAAGTAGCCACCGTACTTAAAAATAATTGTCAGTGTCATTTTCCTACGTAAATTTTTCTATGTATTTTTTTATAATGATATAAAACTAGGGTGGCCTCTTACGCTAAGTAGCCAAATATATATAAATCAATTATTTTTAAGTTGTGTGGTGGCTACTTAAGCTAAGTAGCCACCCTACTTATAAATCATTGGTCGGGCTACGTAATTTACTGCTGTGTCATTTTCCTACGTATTTTTTTCTCAGTGTAGGTACGTAACGTTTACGTTGATCAGACTCGCAAACAGGATAAAATATAGACACGGTACAAAGTGTAGGTGTATGTACCTAAATAATCACATGGAAAGAATATGGTAAATTTAAGACAGGAACTATGGTCCTACTGGTTTTCTTATAATAAAATGTGACACTGCCCCCGTGTCATGCATGGCATCTCAATCCATGGGGACGCAAGAAGTCGGACAAGGGTCGAATAAATTCCACTTACTTGTATCGTTATATTACTGTCGTGTTTGGTTCGCAGAGAGGAAAATATTAAAATTCTTGTTTGACCCTTGTGTTAGGTAGGAACAAGTGCCAAAACAAAAGTACAAAGTGTCTATGCTAATTGAACTTGCCGCTTAAATTTTAATGTTACCGACTTGTAACTCTGAATGCGATCGATGTTACTTACAAACACATTTGGTTACAATATAACACTTTCTGTTAGTAAGATTCATTTAAAGCCCTTTTATATAGGTGCGTTGATCAAGACATATGGTGTGTATTAGAGGAAGCTTTTGTCCAATAGTGGACTATACCTACATAGATCACTTCACTCACTTTTTATTCTTCCACTAGTGGACAAAAAAATTTGGAAAGTGAAGAGAATAAATGAGTACCATATGTCTATTTTTATACAGTCAGGTTGTGTTACTTTAAACGTTTTTCTTAGATTTTAACCCGATACTAAGTTGAATATGTAAGGTGATACTATTTTTTATTCATCCATGGGTGTTCTTCTGTGCCCTTTTATAAGGTAATATTACTTACAAATAAATAAACACCTAAGTTATTTCAGAATTATTAGATTGAATGATCATTCAAAGTTATCTTGACTTTTGGGTATCTTAGAACGCTGTTATTTTGTATAGGGAAAACGCGTCTTCATTAGGTTTCTATTGACTTGGATAAGATTGAACTCATTTTTTGGATTTTATAAACGTAAATGAGTAAAACTGAATTTAGTTGTCAAATTTCATATTTACTTGACTGATTTATGTCACTTTTTCACAACTTGAATGTCACTTTTTCACAACTTGAATAATTTGTCTATTCCATTTCACGTCTACACACATTTTCAGTAATGGCGTAAGGCGTGTAGGATTTTTAAGGAAAAAATATGTCATTATCACAGTGCGTATTCAAAAATTATAAGGAAATTCAAAAGTTTACCCAAAAAATACTGTAATAATCTAGTTTAAATGTTACCCTGTCTATGAGCTTATTTTGTTAGTCTAAAGATTTTTTTTTTTTTTTGGTCAAAGGTCACCATTCACAACATCTACTGCCTAGTTCTGGCTGTTCATGCTTACCTGGTTCGGTTGATATCTATTGAACTCTATAAGCTAAAACCACCAATCCGCCTCAAACCAATAAACCATCTTACCATATCTATCCGAGCCTAGCTGTCCTCTCTCAAAGCTAACGTCCAAATTCCTGCCATAAATTAGGGTCCGAATTCTCATTGTCTAGAATAACATAAACTCACCAGCACCCATTATATACCAGGAAGAGTCTTCGACGTGACCAGTTGACCGGCTCGGGTCCGCGGGCAGTAGGACAAGGCAATTGGTATCTGCTAGTTAAGGGGTGGACAGGGCCTAGATTCTAAAGAATTGAGTTGTGCAGACAAATTAATGGGGAGCAAGTTTTAGATATTCGATAGTCTGCGAACAGCGTGGATTATTTCTACAATAACCCGCCGAAACTCCTACAAATAGCACAGGTAGTTATAGAAACTAAATGTGGGTAAAAATTTTCGTAGTTTCAAATGCTTTAAGTTAGTTCGTAAGTATAGATAGGTACTTACGAACTAACTTAAACATTTAGTTTCTATATTATATATTTCTTATATTATATGTATACCTAGTTAGATATATCATCGCCTTAGGGTTAAACAAAAACCTGTAATGATGATATATTGTTTTCTAAATAAATAAAATTAATATATTTTAGCATAGATAAATATTAGGTATGTTGTACGGAGAAGGATTATTTTCTTCTGTTTTTCTTACATATGTGGTAGGTCTCGTATTGTTGTTAATTTACCTGTTTACCGATGTTTGTAAAACTCTACATTGCTCTAATTGGCTCTTACAATTAAGGTGAATGAAAAAGGTTAATGTGATTTTTAAACACTTAAAAGTTTTATTGTTTTACTTTTACGAGCGATCTTTGTCGCCGCTAGACTGCACGGCTTTCACAAATATTGACCATTTATATTGAAATACCTGTCCAAGAAATATTGAAATATAGATCGTCTTCGTCCACTCATAGTTTATAAAGTATAATGTTGTAGGTACATAAGTATAGTAGCACTCCATTATGCAGACCCGTTAGACACAAACCATGTAAACATCAGGAAGTTGTTTGTTCTCGGAATAGACAATTTTGGTTCGTCCCGTCCCATTATACTCTAATCCATCTCAGTTATGAAATTTTACACAATGGCTGGCATTGACAGTATTGATGAGGCTTGTACAGCTCATACTGGGGTCAGGTGGCACGTAGCGACGGGTTGCTGCTGGATGCGAGATGAACGGCTTTGTTCGAATATTCTGGTGAAAGAGATGGCTAGGAGATATTTGACCGGCTATGAAAAAGGGGTATTGGTTCTACTATAGCTAATTGATCGAGCGAGCGAACCGTCTGTGCTCAAGTCTGGCAACAGTTTGCGCTTCTGTCAGTTTGTACGTACTCTTCTACAGGTTGTATTTTACAACCGATCTGGACGAAACTTGGGATACAAATTTCACAACTTTATTTTAAACGATTGTCGTCGGGGAATTTTGATTATAGGGTTACCTCCAAAAAACCTGCTACTGAATATCTCCGATTTATGAGATCCGATTTCGATGATTATATTTTTTATTTGAAAGATTTTTTTCTTCAAATTTGGTGCTGATCGGTCCATGTAGGCGTTCAGTGGCCATTTCTCAAAATACCTTCTTCATTATTCATGAAATACAGAATACTTTCCCCGCAGATTCGGCACTGGTTTCTGCTTCACCGTGGTGTACGCCTGCGCTGCTGACGAAGACCAACCGAATCTCTCGCATCTTCAACGCCAGCAAGCACCTCTGCCAAGCGCCCCATCCTCATCTCACCGAGCTCGCAGCTTGCCATCTGTGCTGCTCTCATCTCTATACAGGTATGAATCATCATCAGACTACTTCAGTCTTCTATTGGAGTAGTCCAGCAGTCGAACTAAAAGTGAAGAAAGTGCAAAACGGTCTTCAACTGTTCTTATCTATTGTTGGGCGTTGTCTTATAAAAGACGACTGAATTATTTGTGAAGGAAGCAATCTGTCAACATTTTAATGCTTGAGCTTTACTACCGAATACTTAAATCAGTTCTCTATAAAAAGGCAATGACATTTTTGTTTATTTATAATACTCAAGTGCAAACACTATTAGGCAATACAAAAAGCTAATTCGTACGACGATGGGACAGACAGGTCCTAATTTGTCTATCTCCCCACTTAGGCGGCCTAACTAATCTGACACTGAGCTCCACTCTCATTCTCGTTTATCTCCAAGGTCTGTCACCGACGATCTTCAGGGAATTACAGACACTTTGTTCCAGCGAGATTGCCCTAAAACAATCTCTAATAATCTCAAGATAAACTAAATTAGGAAAGTAACAATCCCTCACAAAGGTTGCAGATAATAGGGCCAATATTAAATTAGAATTAGGCTCTCCTACTCAATCGAAGGCAGTCTAAGAATGTAGTTATTTAGCTCTTAAAGAAAAAACCTTCTACTTATTATTAAAGGGCTAGACTTTGCAGATTACAAGGGTACGGTTACGGGCTACGCGCGTTCAGCTGTGTGATTAATTTACCAATGAAATTGCTTTGATTATTCATAGTAACTTCGTGAACGATACAAAAAACAGATGCATGTTTCGAGCAATTTTAGATTGATGTTTTTTCGTGTTTGATAGAATTTGAACATTACCTTTGTAAACGAAAGTTAATTTAGTACACAAAGGATAGAAAATAATGTAAAAAATGTGTTTGAGTTTTGTGTTTACAGAAGGTATTTGCTACTCGAACGTTTCTACTCAATATTAATTTACGTCGAACAAAGCAAAACCAACATGTAATACATTATATATAAAACGTATGCTATCAAGCAATAGCAATCGAACCAATTGCTGCTGTGTCAGTGTATTTGTGTTTTTTTTTAAACTAGAACACGAACTTTTGTTTACCGATGAGATTAATTTAAAGAGATATGCTGGTCAGTTTGTGCAGTTGATTCGTTTATTTTTGACATGAGGGGCGCTTCAATTACGGGGCTTCCACTTCTATATTTTATAAATGCAGCCGCCAAACGAGTGAAGTCGCTTCAACTACAGAACTTTATATTTAAAACAAACTACTTTGCCCAAACTGCGTCCAGTAAAGTTGACTTTTTATACCAAAGTATCAACTGGCACCCAAACTTGCGCTGCATTTTATAAACTAGGGTTTCACTCAGGTTCGATGTTCGATTTAACGGTGTTTTATTGCTCGGTGTAAAAGTTTAACTTCGAAAGAGAGAGGACTGAGGACATTAGGACTTAAAAAGTGATTAAAGTTGTAATGCCCCAATTTGGACGCCAATCAAACAACTTTAGCTTTCTGTGTTTCTACTAAATTTATCCACAGTCTGAGTATTTCTCTACGTAGGTAAGAACAGTAAGTAAAAGTGTTCTCATAAAATAAGTTGGTTTTCTACAAGCTCTGCTTACTTGTGCGCTAGCTGATGCATAGTGGAAATATTTCGGTACTAACTCATTTCTGAACAAAAATCGAGTGCTTGCAACCTGACCTCATCTAGGTACTGTTGGGTAGGTATAGGATCCAGCAGAAGGTGAGTTTAGGTTACGGATGATGATGATGCGATTCCTTGTCCTAGTGAGGGAAGTTATTGCTTCTAGACTCGATAGCCCGATAATGTTATGTGGTAAATGCCTCCTCTTTTTTAGGGTTTCGAACGAAACCCATGGTCCGCTTCTGTCCCTGTCCTATTTTTCCTCTTGAAATTTTTCAGCAACTACTGAAAATTATTAATTTGAAAATTTAAAATAATAATAAATACCGTATAGTTGTACAGATTAAAAGAAAAAAAATGTAAATTTTCACTACAAATTCAGAAATCCATAACTTTAATTTGGGGTCGAAATTTAAAAAGAGACAAATTCAAATGGTTTATCAATGAAGAGTTTGAAAATCTCACAACACTTTTTGAAAGTTTTCTAGGTTTCATATTTTTTTTAAAGTTACCATTCACGCAGTATCTCCGCAGTTTGCAGAGCAATACATCCAAAATGTATGTACTTTTTGTATATAAACATCTATATTAGAAAAAATATTAGAGAAGTCGTTATATAGAACCGTTTTTCGAAAAATGCTACAAAATAGGGAACTAATTTTGACAAAGGCCGCTACATCGAGTAAGGTATCAAATAAAAGGCATCGATTTGTACATCTCAAAACAGTTTGTTTAAAATTTCCAAAATTTCTAGATATCATAATTTTTGAAATATAATGAAAAAGAGTCCGAAAAATTTACCTTTAATAACCCATCTGAAACCGACCTACTGTTTTTAGACTCATCAGACAGATCAGTTAGAGACTTTCACTCTAACTGATACCTATAGTATTGTGTTCAAAAAGTTCGAAATCCACTGCGCGCGAGTCACACTCGCCCTATTATAGTACCTATTGTCCAGCATTATTATTTATTGAATCCTCGTGCTTCCAGGTGCTCATAGTGGTAGTGTGGATGATCGGTGGCCCCTGCGAAGGCCATGTTCCACTACCCGACGCGCGAGGACAACATGCTGGTGTGCGACTCCTACGTGGACGCCTCCTACATGATCGCCCTTCCTCGTACCCCATCGTGCTGATCCTCGTGTGATACCGTGTACGCCGTGCTGACCAGGAAGATACCCGAGGCGTTCAATGAGAGCAAGCATATCGGTCAGTGTGCTTAGCATGAGTGTGCACAAGCTGCAAGGAACCAAATGTATGGAAAAGACACAACCCATACTCAGGAATTGATTAATTACCTACTTGTTTCTTGCCCGCGGCTTCGCCCGCGTTGTTTCTTTGGAAATGTATGGAGGGTTATTTATTTCCTATAGGAAACTGATTAAATAACATGATTAAATAATATAATATTATTATGGAATAGAAAGTAGCTAATGTTTTTATTCCAAGTCTAGGCCTAGACCTATGGCAACATTTCAAGCTTGTTGGTTCAGTAGTTTTGGCGTGAAGAAAGTACCACATATCCAAACATCAAACCATCTCATA
>JAPQVW010000178.1:0-37751 GCA_028535905.1 Quercus berberidifolia | reverse complement strand
AGGTGAATAAAACAAGAAGTGGGTGATATTGTGCCTGGGCAATTCACTCCATTTTGGTGTATTTTTCTGAAAAAAATTAAAATAACGGCTCATAGTTGCCATGAAATACTTTCAGAATTAACAAGAAGAATACCTAACAGATATACAAAAACCTATGTAGAACCGGTGGTTGTGCTTGTGTGATACACATAAATTTAGGCAGCCTACTATTTTTTTCACATCCTCTTTGCAACTCTTTCCCTAGAAAGGAACACTAATGGTGTCTTAATATTTTTATTCAAAAGCATTTTAACATTTCTTATTGCCTTCGGATATCAATAATTCCGCCAAAGCAATAAGTATATGTTTAAGACAAAAAATCATTTATTGGCGTAAAGATATCCTGGCAGGCGCAAAGTTGCCGCGGTTGACAGTGGGTACTTTAATTTTGTGCTAAAAAATCCATGACACAATGATGGAACCAAGTAAACAAAACAATATTTTTAGTGATGTGCCAGTATCGTTCTCAAAATTGGACGTAGTTATGCAAACAGGGACCAACCCACACTTCGGTCGAAATGGAGTTAAGTTCACAGTAAGTTTTCTAAGCATTAATTCTATATGCTCAAAAAAGATCCTGGCCATCTAGCAACTCTTAGCAAAGATGAGTAGGTCACACGGGAACTAACCCAAATTTTGGTCATTCCTTATTTTAAAAACTAGAAACATGTTGCGTGATTTATAATAATGAGCCGTTTAATGAAACCTAAACCTTTACAAGTAAAAGTTTTAAAATAGGTATACATTAACCTAAAGGTGTAATTTTATTTTTGCACTAGCGTCACGCCCCGGCTTCGCACGGGTATATCTTTAGCATTTTCTAAATTGCACCCGTGCAAAGCCGGGGCGGATCGCTAATTTTTCTTGCCGTAAAAACCATCCTTGAACTTCAACGAACAGTTAAAAAAAAGAATTGGTCAAATTGGTCCAGGCGTTGTTGAGTTATGCGCTTACCAACACATTTTGCGATTCATTTTTATATTAAAGATGTGTCTAATATCGTAATTATTGTATGGCTGACGGCTAATGAATATTAGTGCGAATAAGTTGGTATGTATGGTTATTATTACATTCTTGCGTATAAAATTTCTGTCTAACCACAGAATTTAAGTGATTTTAAATTCCCAAGTGCGTAAATATCAATCTAATTCAAGACATAACGAATAATAAAGTAATTGTTTTGAAAAAACTAAAAACTGACTTTTCAATTCTTTAATATTCACGCTTTTTTTTAATTTTTTACTGGACAATTACTAATCCCTCGGTAATATCATATTTATGGAACCATCTCGGGATCATTTTATAGACAATAGCAAGTAATCCTTAAAATCGGTTTACAATTGACGGAGAAATCGGCGAACATACATAAAAATAAAACGTCAAGTACGAGTCGGACTCGCGCACCAAGGGCTCCGTACACACTTGTACTTGTGAGCAAAAAACAGGACTCAGCGTCGGAGTGCGCACAGTCGCAAAGACGCAGTCCGTGATTTATATTCAAGTTCCGTGACGTGTCCGGGACACATCCAAGAAGCAAGGTCTACAAGAACTTGCTTCTTGTCAAATTTTGTGATTCTAAGTCAACGGGAAGTACCCATATGTTTTGGTTCCTTGCGGGAATCAAAAACGTATTTTTTTATCCTAAAGCAAATTTACAGTATTCGGATTTTTTCGTTAATTGTACTATAATACCTTGATTCTTGCAAAATTTCATGATTCTAGGTCAAAATACCTATGCTGCCCGCATAGATATTTTGACCTAGAATCATGAAATTAAAAAAAGGCTGTATCTTATGATTGCGTTCGTATGTATGTTTTAGGTATTCCCGTGATCATCTATGTACCTATGTAAATGTTTTGTTTACGACAATACAAAAAACCTTCGAGCGACACTTCATTCTAATAATTTCAGCTTCCTCAGTCACGTCACACTGAAGACCTTGGGACTCTATGTAAAGATTTAGTGTTCTTTGTCATTGTGATTGTTTTCTTTTGCTTCGACCAGTAGCGTCACCTTATGAGTTATTATGACCTAGTATATCGGGCTTACGTTCTTTCTTAGTTTTATACAAATTCTAAACTTCAAGAAGAATTAACCCTCTTCAAAAAATGAGTATGTGATCTGTATTTATGTTTTTTTTTGTTTGGTCGCCGATTCTTTGTCAATAGTGAACCGATTTTAATGATTCTTTTACTATTGCATATAGTATAATCCCGATATGATGCCATAAAAAATGTATTCCTGAAAACTTCAAAACAGTGTAAAAATAAAATAATTTGAAGTCAGTTTTTAGTTTTTTCAAAACAATCGAACTACGTTTACCTGTTCTCACAGGGCAATTTCTCAAAACCCTTTCAGGGCTCCCCTGCACTAGGTACTGAAAAAACCTCCAGAAATGTTTGTATGTATCTTTTCTAAGACTTCTAAGATGTATGTACGTTATATTTGAATATCATTAGGTGAGCGGCACGACGAATTTATCTTTAAAATACCATGAGGTTTTTTTATGCTTATAGTGCGTAAGCTCTCGCAAGTAGGGTAATTTATAAGAAATTCAATAATATCTTAAAATTATTCACCATCTGCGGCACTTGAACCCGCGACCCTCACACACACACGACAGGAAAGCCCTAAATCTACGCTACGAAGTCAAAATTGTTACGAAACAATTATGTTTATACAATCTGAAATTACTATTTACTTTTAGTATCTACAAATATACGCAGTCTATATATATAAAAGAAAGTCGTGTTAGTTACACTATTTATAACTCAAGAACGGCTGAACCGATTTGGCTGAAAATTGGTGGGGAGGTAGCTTAGAACCAGGAGACAGACATAGGACTAGCGACACGCCCAGGCTTCGCACGGGTATATCTTTTGCATTTTCTAAATTGCACCCGTGCGAAGCCGGGGCGGATCGCTAGTTTAAAGATAATCATAACACAACTGAGTGACACCATCCAGCTAAAAATTATAACATAACATCTTAGTCACGGAAGTTGATCTGTCACATGTATATTGTGTGTGCTAACATTTATCAACTCTCGGCTAACAGATACTTACGAGTCATGATGGAATTGAGTACACAATAATAACTGGAATTACCAATTATAAAGATACATCGAACGGCATCGCGACGTGGATCCGCGAAGGTTTTCAGCCTTTCAGAATGAGTCTCGCTGTGTAACTTTTTAAAACATGGCAATGGTACCAAATCTTATTACCAACTCATGACCAAAGAAACAAGAATACAAATATTTATTTCTCCATTGACATATACAGGTGGATGTTTGGACGGGGCAGTGAAAATTTATCTAAAAGTTATTGATAGTCTCCTAAGATCATTTTCCTGTAGCTACACCGGTTAAGGTACCTGCCCTTACTGCCCCGTCCAAAAAATCGACCTTGTATAACACGAGATTACTACGAAGAAAACTTCAAATACTAACAGTTACTATAACCGCGGTAAATCCCATAAAGTAAAAACTCCGCGCTGCTTCTAAGAAATATGCTTATTAATAATTAGTTGAGCAAATCATGTTCGCCATTAACCTTCTTAGAGGTTACCTACCACAATATAGACAATGAGCGTATTCTATGTACACTAATAGTAAAAAGAGGAAAGATTTGTTTGTTTGCATTGAATGGCATAGATAAAAAAAAGATAAAAAAAATAATTGAATAGGCTCCGAAACTACTGGACCGATTGAAAAATTCTTTCATCGTTGGGAAGCTAAATTACTCGGGAGTGACATAGGCTATACTAGCGACACGCCCCGGCTTCGCACGGGTAGGTATATCTTTTACATTTTCTAAATTGCACCCGTGCAAAGCCCGTAAAAAGCTAGATCGCTAGTATAATTATAACATTTATAACTACAAAGTGATATAAACTATGTCGCCCTCCACTTAACAAGTTATAGATTACTTATAACATCATAAACTTATTATTAAACGTTCTGTGCAAATGTCAAAGTTTCATCTCGAACATAGTATTAACACAGATTAGGTAATGTTACTTAAGGGGAGGTCGAGCCAAATCTCACTCAATCTCACGTGGCCCTCCCACGTGAGATAAATAAATAAATAATAAATAAATAAATAATGCCAGACAATCCACACAGCATCATCTAGCCCCAAGCTAAGCAGAGCTTGTGTTATGGTTACTAGATGACTGATACACATAATACAATGTATTACATAGATAGATATTTTTTTTTTATTATACATAGTAAACACCCAGACCTCCAGAACAAATTTCTGTGGAGCGCACAAATATTTGTTCCGGGCGGAATCGAACCCGCAACCTTCCGCGTCGCAGGCAGACCGCTTCTTCGTCCACTGCGCCACATCGGTCGTCGTCGTGTTGAGTGAGATTTGGCTCTCGGCAGATATCACATAATTTTTTCTACGAATTTTAGTAGTTAAGTATATTTATCAGAGTTCAAAAAAGGTGGAGGTTCTCAATTCGGGTGTATGTTTTTTAATCTCTTTATGTTAATTCATATCTACTCTAATAGTTATCCGATTTTGATTACTCTTTCACTAATATATGTATAGAGAATGATTCCGCGGTGGTCCCAATCAGGATTTTATTCCCGAGGGATTATGATTTGTCCCAGAAAACTTAAAAAATAACTTAATACTCGTAAACGATTCACGTAGAGGAATCACGACTAGCTACAACAATTTTTGGTCTTATCTTCGCCAATTGTTAATAGATTTTGATGATTCTTTTATCTATACTAATATTATAAAGAGGAAAGATTTGATTGTTTGTTTGTTTTCCCGGAATAGGCTCCGAAACTAATGGATCGATTTGAAAAAATATTTCACCGTTGGGAAGCTACATTACTCGGGAATATAATAGGCTATACTAGCGACACACCCCGGCTTCGCACGGGGCGTGTCGTTAGCATCTTTTGCATTTTCTAAATTGCACCCGTGCAAAGCCGGGGCGGATCGCTAGTTGTTGTATAAAGGCTCTACTATGAAAATGACGAAAATAATTATTTTCAGGAATTTGAAGTCACTTTATAGTTTTTTAGAACACGCCAATTTATATTGTTCGATTTTGTCTTGGTGATTCTAGAATCTTAGAAGTGTTAAATGCAATCAAGCATAGATTAACATATTTACATTAAAATACGCGTTTTGAATAATGTCACGTGAGATTAGGGGAGGGAGTTGAGCAAAATCTCACGACATCTCACCAAGGGGGTCGAAAAATGGCCAAAATTGCCTCACGTAAGTTATGAATTCCCCATGGACCCATTGGGAAATAAAAAACAATAGAATCATGGACCCCTGGGAATAAGCCCATTGTTTGATAGCAACAGCCACGCTGTAGTAAAGTAGTAAAGTAGGTAACCTACCTGGTTGAAGAGATTATCTTGGTCTTTGTGTTCTGAAGTGCCGAGTGAAATTCACGTGCTTGTCATTTACAATCTCGAGATAAGTGACGTCAATGATAGTAGTCCTAGTTCTGTCTACTATGCTTTATAACATTACTAGTTTTAGCCCGCGGCTTCACACGTTGTTTCTATGGACAGTTCAAAGGTTTTTAAGGTCTATCTGCTGGGAACTGATTTATGTGGTAGAAAGTGCCTATGTTTTATTCCAGGTCTAAACCTATCTGAAAGCAAAATTCTTGCCCAATCCGTTCAGTAGTTTTAGTGTAAAGAAATAGCATACATCCATTCAAACTTTCGTATATATAATATAGTGTAATATAATTATAGGTATGCATTTACACTAGGTTCTTAAAATGTTTTTGTTATTATAGTGCGTAAGCCCTCACACTTGGGGTAATCTATAAGAAATTAATTAATATTCCAAAAAGCAGTTCAAGTCTCGCCGAAATCGTAAATGTTTGAGATATTATTTAATTTCTTAGGTTCTTATAGTTACTAGAATACGTTTTTTGCAAGATTTTAACGTCACATAAAATAACGTTAAAGAAACCATTTAGGGTTTTTCTAAGAAAGATTTGCTTGCTAAGTTGCTATGCCACGTTTTATTAATCTATCGATAGCTAATCAAAGTATACTTATAATTATATGTATCAAATTAAGAAGGAGCTGATAATTTTGCTCATACCTTACCGATAGAAGAATGAGCAGTTTTAGATATTTCTAAAACAATTACATACCTAGTTCCAAATAGCTCGATCGTCTTATTGTCAATGTAAAATTGATGCAAAACAAACCGAATAGATCAAATTCACTAAGAACGCATGGACTAGGGAAGAACAAAATTACTCATTGATAATCTAAGACGGTTTGAGTTTCAAAGATTCACAAACAACGAAATCAATCAACCTTTATACAACAATGAAAGAATCATCAAAATATATTAATAATTGGCGAAGATATCACCAAAATTGTTGTAGTCGTGATCCTCTACAACAGGGATCTCCAAACAACAACCGCGGCCAAATCCGGCCCGCAAGTGCCATCAATCCGTCCCGCGACAGCCAATGTCTTATTGTTGTTACTTTTGCTGTGATAAATTGAAGAAGGAAACACACAATGATAATTACTCGGTTTTATTTATTTTGGTATTTATTTATTCCACCGTAGGTACACATGTTATGTCCGCCCTTGATGTCGTTTAATTCTAAATTATGGTTACACATACATAATGAAAAATGAAGCTACTTTATGAATTTACTTGCAAGGTAAAACTCAAGGACAAAATGATGACAGCTAACAAATAATTGAAATGAATCCCACTAATTACAGTAAACCAAAAAAACACTAAATGAGATTTATGTAATTGTGATTTTCTACCAAGAATAGTTTGTAGTTGTGAATCAATTTTACTTGGTACCAATTATTAAAGAGATTTAAGATGCTCATCGGTTAATTTAGATCTGTAAACATTATTTGTGTTCATCTTGGAAAACAAAAGTTTTTCGATGTGTCAGAAAACTCTGACACAAGTAAGTAGTACCAAAAACAGAAAACAAGCACAGTACCACTACTCGCCACTCGACGTCGTAAAGTGTCACAATACACAATCTTAATTGAAATGCAAAAAAGCGTATGTTTGCTTAGGTCATAGCTAGTTAAGAGCAGAAAAAATAAAACTGCTTTGGCCCTTGGAACATAGGTACATAGTAATCATTTTGGCCCTATAAGGCTTCAAAGTTTGGAGACCCCGGCTCTACAGTATTGAGTTGTTTTTTTAAGTTTTCCGGGATAAATACTAATCCCTCGGGAAATAAGACATTCACTGGTGCCCTTTATTCCATTATAAAAGTTCTCATCCAAATCGAAAACTCCTAAGTATTCTCTGTAAAAATCGCGCGAATATTACGTCGATGACCATTCGATGACAATTCACGTACCTATGTACGATAGCACTCGTGACCTTCCTTAGATCAAATCCATCAGTGCGCGAGTCGATGGCTCGTCGATACACCGTGTCACTTCACTAGTGGTTTTATCTCGCGTTTTGTGTAAATAAGTTAAAAATATTAAGCAAGTGAGATAAGCAATTTACGTGAGTAAAAAAAATCGCGTTAATAAACTTCACGAAAATTAATATGAATTTATTTTTGTGATTTCGTACATCTGTTTGGTTTTGTGTTAAATTATAAATTACTAGCTTCTGCCCGCGAATTCGCACGCGTTTTTTCCGGGATAAAAGTAGCCTATGTTTGATTCGAGGTACTAGAGGCTACATAATAAAATTTTAGCTCAATCGGTTCAGTAGTTTTGGCGTGAAGAAGCCACAAACATCCATCCACCCATCCATCTATCCATCCATCCACCCAAACTTATGCATTTATAATATTAGTGTGATGATCATAAACATAACATACAAATTTAATTTCAGTCAAATTAACATAATTGCATATAACATATTGCTATAATAACTGATAAACAAACATCAGTCAGTGTATAAAACAGTACCTTCTCAGAACGGTAGGTGAAGTCTAAGTACCTATATAGTAGGTACCTACGAATCAAAGAGAGTCAATTGAAATAAACTCAAGTAAATAAGTAAGGTACCTACCTGTCCATATTAATAACGCACCTATTTTTAACCGACTTCCAAAATGGAGCAGGTTCTCAATTCGAGCCGTATGTTTTTATTTTATTTTTTTATTTGTGTATGTTAATTCATATCTTAGCCAATAGTTATCCGATTTTGATGATTCTTTCACTAATGTATAGAAAATAATTCCGCGGTGGTCCCATAATTTATTCCCGTGGGATTAATATTTTTCCCGGAAAACTTAAAAAAACAACTTAATACTTTAACTTAAAAAACAACTTAATCCGGGAAAACTTAATAGAATCACGATTAGCTACAACAATTTTAGTGATATCTTCGCCAATTGGTAATAGATTTTGATGATTCTTTCATTGTAGTTTAAAGGTTAAATGACGTTGTTGAAGTCAGTTCTTAGTTTTTTTTTTTATATTATTAACAAAGAAAATTACAATCAAATAATAGAAACAAATTAGAACTAGTATTTACAATTGAAACAGTTGAGCTAACTGCAGACTGTTGCAAACAATTTACAGGAAGCTCAACTCATTCATATCAATACCAGTCGGAAGCGTCCCCAAGACGCTGGCTGCATTGCCCCGCTGTACGGCAATTCTGATGCGCTGTGCCAAATACTCACCAGCTCTCGGGTCACGCTACGCATCGACCAGACGCTCAGATAATCTTTAAAAACCCTGAGAGCCTCGGTACCCCACGGACCTAGGGTCTCGACTCCAAGGGGAGCAAATGTGTTGGCTCTGTCGAGGCCTGCATATTTGTGCCTCTTGAGTTCCTCAGCCGAATCTGCCGCCGCACCAGCCCTCGCGGAGGTCCTCGGAAGATGGGGAGGCGCAAATGTGTCGACGCATGTAGCGTCCCACACAATGGGTCTCCCCAACTCCCATGGGACTAGTGTCATACCGCCTCTTACCATTATCACGCTACAGACCATTCGGTTCGAGAATAGCTGGTATGTTTGCGGTAACAAAGGCCCGCGGGATGATATCGTTAAGGCTGGCATGGCGAGATATCCGACCGGCAGCCCTAGTGCACGATAATCCGTGATGACCAAGCTGTTCGACAGCAGTACCGCACTGGCATTGATGAGGTGCGCAACACCTTGCACCCAACCGAAGACATGTTGCTATACGGAAAGTTGCGGGATCCAATAAAGTGCCAGTGGCATATGAATGAAGTGCTTGCAACCAATGTCCTGACGCCCATTTAGAAACGGCCAGGAGACGAGCACGATCTGCAGAGCTGGAGCACGTTTGTAACAAACAATTCGTGTCAACTCACACAGAGGCCCGTCCCATTGCCGTTGGGACAAAAGGGATTTTGGGGGAGCAGCATCGGGGCAAACACTATGCCAAGTCGATCGAGCTTGGCATCTACAATAGTAATGTTAGGGGCCAAACCGTTGAATTTTTCAATAATATTATTTATGTCTACACAAGTGTCCGAGATAAAAAGCTCGCACTTTGAAAAGTTTAATTCAAACCTATTTGTCGAAATTCACCTGTGATGATTTTTAGATCTTCAAAAACTGTGTCCACCGTCTACATCTAAAGTTCCGTCATCCAAATACCAAACATTGAGCTTGAATTGGAGACGTTGACTTATCGGTTGGATGGCAAGGCTGAATATGGCCGGACCCAGAGGGTCACCCTGCTGACAGCCAACAGCAGACGAAATGACATTGTTCCTATAGATTAATTTAGACGGTGAACATAGCACTGCCAAAGAAAAGGGTAAATTTCTGGAATTTTGTCTTTAATTTCTTTTAGCAAGGCGCCCCTGTCTACGTAATTGAAGGCGTTTTTGACGTCTACCTTCAGAATTACCTCCCCAAAATTGTGGTCCAAAAATGAACGTTAGGAATGTACTACGGCATCACATCCGCCTCTCGAACCAGAGCCTAGCTGAATTGGTCGGAAATAGTCGCCTAGGTAGTCGGCTTCTTTCCGACAGCCGCAAGGCGGCGGTAGGTGGTGCCCACGGCTATGGGTCTTATACCGCCATCCTTCTTTTTTAGAGCGCAAAGGTTCGCACCGTACAAGAGTTCTGTGATCTCGCTGTTGACTCGGCCTGACAACATCAGGTTGATCATAGACGTCAAGTCCCCCAGAAGGACTTCACCTGCATGGCCAGACCCGCCAGACAGTAGATCTTTCAGATGCTGTGGAGTCACAGCATCCAGGCCGCCGGTAGAGCTATTCTGGAAGGACATGACGGCTTTAAGCACGTTCTGGCTGGTCGTGCCTACAGCGACATCACTCTCTTGCGGTGGATCGGGGAGTTGTAGATTGGCCCCTGCGGCTGGATGCTTACTCTCAAGAGATATGAGAGTAGCATCATTATTTGGCGCCATCGTGTCGTTTGAAAATAAAATTCGTGAAGCACCTTTGATATCACCATCGCTGATTTTACTTTCTACAAGTCTGTAGACATTAGACTCAGGGAAAGGTTTATTAGATTTTGAATTTTCTTGTGATTCCTGATCAATAACTGAAATAGGTTGCCCATTTAATTGTTTTTAATACAATTAAACTATATCGTATTATTACGTTAAACAAATGAAATTTTGAAATGTCGATCGGGGAGTTTGCGATAAATTGTTTTATTTTGTATACTTAGGTAGTTTAGGGAGAGATGCGAGAACAGAGTTTGATGGGCAAAAACCTCAACTACGCATCTCTTCTTAACCTATACAAAATAAATCTATTAAAGAGGTATTAAAAAAAGACTATATCGCAAACTGACCGACCGACTTTAGAAAATTTCATTTGTTTAACGTAATAATAAGATAAAGTAGGTGGCGGCGCTAGTGTGAGTACATCGTAGTAATGGAACGTACCTACATACAAATCGCTTTTGGAAGTTATTTTTGACTAGTGATTGTAGTCATGTTGACTGTGTAAACAAAACGTGATAATATGACATTAAGAGTGTATCCGATGGAAATAAATTTTGACTTAAGGGGCCCTTCAATTATTACGTAAGCCCCCCCCCCCCCTATGCTTAAATACGTTAACAAAAATGCACGACAAAAGAGATGTTTTTTTTATCACGGCGCGCATGTTTATAAATACCAGTAACAAACATACAAGTTTCTTTATAAACAGTATCAAGTCTATATGTATATAAAATATAGACAAAAAGACATTTAGTGCACATTAAACATTTATTGAAGCAAATTATAATTAAATATAATTGGGCTCCTCAGGCCAAATGTGTCTATACATGGCTTATACATGGTGTCGTGAGCCTTCGTCATTATATCAAAACTTGAATGTTCATATTTGCTCATAGGTCGTCATATAAATGACTAGAGATTCGCCCCGGCTATGCACGGGTGTAATTTAGAAAATGTAAAAGATATACCCGTGTGAAACCGGGGCGCGTCGCTAGTATAGCCTATGACACTCCCGAGTAATGTAGCTTCCCAACAACGGTGACCTTCTGACCTTCGCCTGCTGCGCCACAGAGTTCATCATATAAATAATAAGAATAATATATTGATAAAAAACTCTTATATTGATACTGATAGAGGTACAAATTAATTGATACTTGAGAATAGTTGAGAACGCACCTATCAGGATGAGGTGAAAAACGTGAACTGATGCAATAAACTAAGTATAAGACGTGTGTATTTAATAATTGACCTTAATAATGTCGATGATTTGACAATTAGCTATATACCTAAAAGCACGGTTGCGCTGCATGCACCGCATGCACCGCACCGCAACCGCACCGCTCCGTACTTGCTCCCGGGTAAAAGATAGAATGCTGTGTGCTACAGAACTACTAGCCAATTTACGTGTCAATTTTTTTAAAGATTGTTAGCTTATTAGAAATCGTATTTAAATTACAAATAAAAATTAAAATAACATAACATCAAATGAATGAAAAACAAACTCATAAATAAATAGAAATAAAATAATTAAAACAACTTAATACTGTACAAGAATTTCGACTAGCTACAATAATTTTGGTGATATCTTCGCCAATTGTTGATAGATTTTTATGATTCTTTCATTGTTGTACCTATAAAGTTAGATTGACGTCTTTGAAGTCGGTTTTTAGTTTTTTAAAACAATTTAATTATTCAGGATAGCGTCTCGTAGTTTAAGTGTTTTTCCATAAGAAAGAATCATGGAATGTGATGTGAGAAATAAAGATTGCACTTGCGTCCCGCGCTCTTGCTAGTTGTATCGACAAATGTAACTTTAATAGATACAATGTCCAACAAGAAGATGCCTTTTAATTACAATTGATCGATACCTACTTCAGTCATTACTTTGATACTAACGTCTAGTGGAAATATGATAAGAACATTATTAGTTTGCCCTGCCTGATTAGATACGCATGAGTTGGTAGTGGGTAGTCAGTTCGTTTCCCGGTTCATTGCAAATATTACAGTGTTTCTATATTTCAAATTTATAATTATAAAGCTTTATTTATTATAATTATCATTGTTTAATAATGCTACTTGTTGATATTTAGCGCAAAATCACAAAGAGTATGTTTTGCGTTGAGTTTGTTATGTATTATTTTAATACGAGTAGCTAGTGGTGTCGACTACCCAGCATTGTCTCATGTATATTTAATGAAGTGCTATAGTTACTCAGTTCCTATACATCTGCTTGTGTATGTAATAAACACAGGTATACATGTCATGTCAGCTCTATAATTAAAACGCTACGATGGGATTATTATACTCTATAATAGTCTATAATAAATAATTAATAACCCAGAGAAGCTGTTATTGCTCAAATGCGTCATTTTGTTTTACGATAATATTGCATGGTCTATACACAAATTCATAGCTTAGTATTACAAATAGTGTAGGTATCAAGTTTCCATTTAATAAGAAAACTATCAAACCATTCAAAAACATTGTAGTACTTTTACGTCGGGCGGGATAGCTAAGATTGATTATGAATATATTAGTAAATCAGTAAATCAATATCTTTCTTTCCATTGGCTGACAAGATAAGCACTTAGACAGGTCATTTTTTAAAACTAAGTTTAAATAAGAAATAAAGTGTTATTGATTTTCTCTTCACTTCAATGAAATCAATCAATATCTCGAAATATATTCGATATGAAGCCATACTTTTTGTGTCAAATTGTAGCCTATATCCTACCTTTTTTAATGACTTATGCAAAAAAGTATAGCTTAACAGCCTCAATTTTACAGTAGGGCTCGTAAAACAAAAATACAATCTGGACCTTCACAAATGTTCGAGTTTCTGTCAATTTATTTCAATACTTTCAGAAACGAATTTTCACAGTTATTTTGTTGATCAATAATGTAACTTGAAACTTGAACAAATAAGGTAAGTAATTCGGATATTGAGATCTAGACGGTAGAGTATCGATATCGATGAAATCTATCGTGGCACATCACTAAATACGTAACCCTCGCGGGTAAAAAGTGCTCGTCTGCAAAAAGTACCCAAATAGCAGACTCATTGAAACTAAATAGCCCGCCATATCATATACAGTGTCAAAGTCTAAGGCAGATAACACTCGTCTCTACTAGTTAAATATTTTAACTGTACTTAGTTGTTACTGCAACAATGTTGTTAATCTTTGTTTGTTAGGTAATCTTGTTTAAGAAGGTATCTAGTGTTGAAATCTCCACCCGAATAATCTTCATTTCAAATGTGTTTTTGTGTTTCAAGTGGTAGGTAGTCGCGTTATAAATTACTAAGGTTATTTGGAAATAAAATTTTTGGGTGTCTCTCCTTTGGGGGCGTCCATTAATTTATTTATTTATTCATAGATGTTACATTACAGTATAAACTAACGCGTTACAATATGTGAAGGATTAATTAGGTACTTGAGGCGTTTAGAGGGGTAGGGTGACGAGCCAAATCTCACCCAATCTCACGTGGGGGAGAGGGTCAAAAGGCCTCGGCAAAATGTCACATAATTTTGTTCCACGAATTTTAGTTCCTACTTAAGTATTTTATTGTTCGATTTTGTAACTGTAATTCTAGACTACGTTCTTAAAGTCTACATTTTTTAGTTTAACCTAGAAGAACTTCGTCGTTTTGCGACCATATCGTCCAAACAAGACAAAAAAATAATTTAATTATATTAAAAAACTAAAAACCGACTTCAACGATGTCAATCAACCTTTATACAACAATGAAAGAATCATCAAAATATATTAACAATCGGCGAAGATATTATTTTCAAAATTGTTGTAGCTAGTCGTGATTCTTCTATACTACAGTATGAAAAAATGTTTTTTAAGTTTTCCGGGATTAATACTAATCCCTCGGGAATAAAAAAAAACATGGGGCCACCGCGGAATCATTCTCTATACATTAGTGAAAGAATCATCAAAACCGGATGGCGGAGAATATGAATTAAAAACACACATAAAAAAACATACGGCCCGAATTGAGAACCTCCTCCTTTTAAGAAGTCAGTTAAAAATCAGTTCGTAAATTTAAAAAAGAATACCTTTCTCCAAGCCTAGATAACTATTTATTAAGGTTGCAGTATAATCTGATTTGGACAACTTACCAACTTGTTGAGTCATATCTTTCCTAAAATATAATATACATATATAACGCATAACTGCTCATTTTGAACACATTCCATCAAAATATGTTATTCGTCTTCAATAAGACCGCATTCAGCACAATGTGGCGAGGGTGAGTCATTGCAATGCAATAGAGCACAAAATTAGCCTACTTAAATTAAAATAAATTATAGTTTAAAAAAACTAAAAAAACACGCTTTTATTGCCAATCGAACCAAAAACTAGAAAATATTTTTTGCTGACAAAGAACCACCTCACAACAAATTTATAATAAAATTTAAGTTATTAACAAAATAATTCAATTCAGAGTAAAAAGCGTGGGGTGCATTTTACTGCAGTTCATAACTATCCTCTCATAGATAGTTGCCAATAAGATGATTGTAATATTTAAAAATATCAAGCACCCCACCACCTGAACCCTATGAGATAGAACAAAATAATGTACTACAGTATTGTACGTCTTAAAAAGGTCTACAAAAAAGTCCACGATGGTATATGTCTATCTCTTAGGGATAACCCACAATAACCATTTTTTATCCTTTACTTTTGCACCCGTGCGAAGCCGGGACGGGTCGCTAGTTAAGAAAAACTATTATTAAATTATTGCATTGTCATCGGTCCTTGATACGTATGCAAAGTTTCAAATTAATCAGACTTCTGGAAATTGGTTAAAATTATGTTCAAATATTCCATTACATACATACATACGTACATACGTACATACATACATACAGCCCGAGCGAATAAAAGCGTGTGTAATAAGCGTTTGAAAGATTTCACGTGAGATTAGGGAGAGGGAGGGGGAGCGGGTCGAGCAAAATCTCACAACATCTCACCAAGGGGAGAGAGGGGCTAGGAAAATCGTCTCACGTCATTTATAGATGCCCCCTTTGTTGATGTCTTTTTTTTGGTATACTAATATTATGAAGAGGAAAGATTTGATTGTTTGTTTGCCCGGAATAGACTCCGAAACTACTGGACCGATTTGAAAAATTCTTTCACCGTTGGGAAGCTACATTACTCGGGAACGACTATAGTACTAGGCTATACTAGCGATCTGCCCCGGCTTCACACGGGTATATCTTTTGCAATGTCTATATTGCACCCGTGCAAAGCCGGGGCAGTCGCTAGTGTGATATAAAAATGTTCATTGGTATTTTGATTAAATCACACTAATATTAAAAGTTTGGATGTTTAGATGTTTGGATGATTGTTACCTTTTCATGCCAAAACTACTACACGGATCGACTAAAATTTTGCATAGATGTAGTTTTAGACCTGGAATAACATTAAAGTCTACTTTTTGTCCTGGGAAATGCGTGCGAAGCTGCGTGCAGAAGCTATGTAGTTATCTATATGCGTAGGAAGGAAGTTCTTATAGTGGGTACTTACTACTTTGCAACCATTTAATAACATCGGACCCCGCCTGGCTTACACTACTGACTGGTTCCATGTGGTTCTTTTGGCACAAAACCTAAACTAGTGTAAAAATTAAAACTACTGTTAAAATTATTATTAATTTTAGGCTAGGTAGTTAGTTTAGGTCCCAACATAATGACTAACTACCACTACCTACCTAATAAAACTCGTACCTACTTAGAGGTGCTGCCGTGTGGTGCCGGCTTAGAATTTGTACCACCCCAACTCATCCCGTGGGTGTCGTAAGAGGCGACTAAGGGACATACACCGGGAGGCGGGCAGCAGCGCCCCCTGCAGAACAACTCCATCACCGAACTGCGATCCCCAACCCGCATGCCCAGCGTGGGGATTATGGGCATTACCCTCCAAAATGATAATAAAAGCCAAAAAATGGCCCCCAGTTCCCGGCCGCCTCGCTATTCCTGGCCATGGTAGCGGCCATGGTGACGGCGGGGCAGCTAGGAATCACCGGGCTACCCCAGGCTACCATTCATTACGCAAATTGACCCTGGCAACGTTCAACGGACGCACTCTGAGGCTTGACCACCATCTAGCGCAGTTGGAAGTGGAGTTAGAGAACATTAAATGGCATGTTCTGGGGCTATGTGAAGTCCGTAGAGAGGGCGAGGACACCATAACCCTAGACTCGGGCCATCTTCTCTACTTTCGCGAGGGTGATAAAACATCCCAGGGTGGCGTAGGGTTTCTCGTCAATAAGACCCTCTCTAACAACGTTCAAGAAATCTCCAGTGTGTCGACCAGGGTAGCGTACCTTATCCTTCGGCTATCCAAGCGGTATAGCATGAAGGTCATTCAGGTCTACGCACCGACCTCGGCACACTCGGATGATGAAGTGGAGGATATGTATGAAGATATATCCAAAGCCTTGCACAACACTACAAAGGCTCACTTCAACGTTGTTATGGGGGACTTTAATGGCAAGGTGGGAATCCAGACTGGAAACGAATCCCGAATAGGCCCGCATGGTTTTGGAGTTAGGAATCACAGGGGGCAAATGCTTGTCAACTTCCTTGAGAAAGAGGAGTTGTTCTTAATGAACTCGTTCTTTAAGAAACAACCTCAAAGGAGGTGGACATGGCAAAGCCCCGACACTGTGACTAAAAATGAGATCGACTTCATTATGACGGATAGTAAGCACATATTCAGAGATGTCTCAGTGATCAATAGGTTCAATACCGGATCTGATCACCGACTCCTACGAGGCTCTCTGAATATCAACCTGAAGCTCGAAAGAAACCGTCTGATGAAGTCCACGCTCCGACCTAACACATTTCAAATCAGAGCGGGCACCGAGAAGTTCCAGCAGCTTCTCGGGGATAGATTTGTTGCCTTGGAACCCACTGATGACGCTGACGAGACCCTACACAATCTGATCGAAACGTTAAGGGATGAGGGCATCAAGTTCTGCAAAAAGCAGCGCTCTGGCAAGAAGTCCAAACTCTCGGATGAGACTCTTGGGTTAATGACTAAAAGACGGGAAACTACCCAAGCGTCTTCGTCAGAGAGGTCAGTACTGAACAAGAAAATTGCGAAGATGGTACGGCGTGATCTTCGGAGCTCCAACACACGTCTCATTGAAGAGGCGATAGAGCGAAACCGAGGGTCCAAAGTATTCACTCAGCAACTTGGCAGGAGCCACCTGACGAAGCTTAAAACGCACGACGGGAGGACCGTATTGTCGAAGCCGGAGATATCCGCCGAGATAGAGGATTTCTATGGCCGTTTGTACGCTGCACATGCCCCCCGTTCCCAACGAGACGACCACGATTCCAGAGCCACACTGACACGCCACTATACCGACGAACTGCCAGACATCAGCCATGACGAGATCGTGCTAGCTCTGAGGCAGCTTAAAAATGGAAAAGCCCCCGGTGAGGACGGAATTACTTCAGAGCTTTTGAAAGCCGGAGGAGCCCCTGTTATACAGGAGCTACAAAACCTCTTCAACACCGTCCTTCACAGTGGGAGAACTCCAAGGGCGTGGAGTGGGAGTTTGGTGGTGCTCTTTTTTAAGAAGGGAGATAAAACCCTCCTTAAAAACTATAGACCCATCACACTTTTGAGCCACGTCTATAAGCTGTTCTCACGAGTGGTCACGAATCGTCTCGCCAGGAGACTCGACGAGTTCCAGCCACCGGAACAGGCCGGGTTCCGCGGAGGATATGGCACCATGGACCACATACACACAGTTAGGCAGATTATACAGAAGTCCGAAGAGTATAATCAGCCTCTGTGTCTGGCTTTTGTGGACTATGAGAAGGCCTTTGACTCCGTCGAAACCTGGGCTGTTCTGGAATCCTTACAGCGATGTCAAGTAGACTATCGTTATATCGAGGTGCTGAGGTGTCTCTATGAGGCTGCTACCATGAGTGTCCAAGTACAGGGCCAGCAGTCTAAACCCATCCAATTACGCAGAGGAGTGAGACAGGGGGATGTCATATCACCGAAACTGTTCACGAGCGTGTTGGAAGATATGTTTAAGACGCTGGACTGGAAAGGTAAGGGCATTAACATAAACGGCGATTACATCTCACACCTGCGATTCGCTGATGACATAGTCTTAATGGCGGAGTCGCTGGAGGAGCTGAACCAGATGCTGGACGGCCTAGCTTCAGCCTCGCGATGCATCGGTCTCGGCATGAATTTGGATAAAACCAAAGTCATGATCAATGGTGGCCACATTGATCCGGGACCGGTCGTCGTACATGGCCACCTTCTTGAAATCGTTTCCGAGTATACTTACCTTGGGCAGATTCTGCAGTTGGGTAAAAACAATTTTGAGAAGGAGGCCAAGAGGAGGATCCAGCTAGGCTGGGCAGCGTTTGGAAAACTACGTCCAGTCTTCTCGTCATCCATACCGCAATGCTTGAAAACGAAAGTTTACAATCAGTGCGTCCTACCCGTCATGACCTACGGAGCTGAGACGTGGACACTCACGGTAGGGCTGGTCCACCAGTTCAAAGTCGCTCAGCGAGCTATGGAAAGAGCTATGCTCGGAGTGTCTCTGAAGGATAGGATTCGTAACGAACACATCCGACAGAGAACCAAAGTTATCGACATAGCTCAAAGAATTAGCAAGCTGAAGTGGCAGTGGCCGGCCATATCTCGCGAATAACTGACAACCGCTGGGGTAAACGTGTTCTTGAGTGGAGACCGCGACTTGGCAGACGTAGTGTGGGACGCCCTCCGGCCAGGTGGGATGACGACCTGCGAAAGACTGCAGGCAGATGCTGGATGCGGTAAGCTGAAGACAGGGCGCTATGGCGCTCATTAGGGGAGGCCTATGTCCAGCAGTGGACTGCTATAGGCTGATGATGATGATGATGATGACTTAGAGGTGCGCTTGCGCAACATGTTTAATATCATCAAACGGCAACTTCCATGAGTTGTAAGTAGGTACGCTCATTTCTGCAAGTATAATAAGCTAGATGTACTTAGTAATGTTAAATGATAAATATTGCCTATAATCTAGTACCTACTCTGTCCAAGCATTTATTTTCTTTGAGTGAATAAAAGAATGCATTTCATTGAGTAAAGTAAAAGTAAAAAAGTAAAAGTATATTTATTGCAATTACATGTGACAAAGATGGTATGTACATACAAAATGCGTATCAATGTAATTTGCCCTTTGTGGACATGCAATTATTTGTTACATGCAATATGTGAGTAGGAAAAACACTTTAAAAATTATAGAATATTGAAAGAATTAATGTTAATAAATAGAGTTACATAAACCAATTTAATAAAATAATAAAAATAATAATATACCTAATTATTTGTCAAAATTCTTATCGTCAATAAATTCTTTAACTGTATAATAGCATTGATCAGATAGTATGGTCTTCAGCTTTCTCTGAAACAGCGCAGTAGACAATTCTCTTATAAAGAGCGTGATTTTGTTATAAATTACCATTGCAAAGAAACTTTTGCGCAACAACGTTTTTTTACAGTTTAGAGTACACATTTTTAATTGGTCTCGTCTATTACGTGGTACGGCGTCAGATTGGGACCGACGGGAAAAATCCGGGTTGTGTCTGACAAACATAGCTGTTTCCAAAATATACTTGTGACTGTTTCTTTTTAAAAATAGTGATGCGAATCTGTCGACTTGAAAAATGTCGAGACTAGCGATCGCTTCGATATTTATCAAGCTGACAGATTACGTGTCTATATGCATTTTTCATCCAGTCAAAGAAAATAAAGACGTGGACGGCGTATCAACTGCAGCAACTGCCCGTTGGTATTGTAGCAAGGATAGCTAGTTTAAACACAACTAAAGCAAAAAACAGTTTAAAAAAATGTGCTGTCCATTAAAAAGAAACTAGACAAGTGTGTACAGTACGTAGTAAAACAAATTAAACCCTGTGATGATGCGAATTGATTTGTAAAATAAGTGTCAGAAACAAATAAAGTGTTAAAATGAGGAACGGCGGCAAAGAGGCGGCACCGGCGTGGGAGAAGGAAAAGCTGAACACAAATTGGTAAGTTGTTTGATTAAACAGCTTTTAGAATAGTTCTTTTACATGTTGAGTTACTATCCGTCAAGTTTTTACCGGTACCGGGCGCATCAGCCTGACAGACTTTCGATGCTCCGCCTAACTATATAATTTCCATCGACAACTCCGAACGAGGTTTAACTCTGGAAAGCAGTTCAAACCAATATTGATCCGAATTCATATTTGAATCTCGCGGGATTCAACTTAGACCGATCTTCAAATCGGTGGTTCCATATAAATAAATAAATAATAAATAAATAATGCCGGACAATCCACACAGCATCATCTAGCCCCAAGCTAAGCAGAGCTTGTGTTATGGGTACTAGACGACTGATACACATAATACAATGTATTACATACATAGATATTTTTTATTATACATAGTAAACACTCAGACCTCCGGACCTCCGGAACAAATTTCTGTGGAGCGCACAAATATTTGTTCCGGGCGGGAATCGAACCCGCAACCTTCCGCGTCGCAGGCAGACCTTCGCCCGCTGCGCCACATCGGTCGATATACATTTAAATTTTATCTTATGTTTTATAAATTTCAACCCAAACCGGGTCTCGTCTGATTTTCTACTAAGCACCTACCTGAGGTAGACCATACTAATATTATAAATTCGAAAGTAACTCTGTCGGTCTGTCTGTCTGTTACGCTTTCACGCCTAAATAGCTGAACGGATCTTATTGAAATTTGGCATGAGAGTACATGGAGATGGGCTACTTTTTATACTGGATAAGGGTGTGCAAAGCCGCGGGCAGCAGCTGGTCTTTTCTGTTAGCAATAACTTTACGTTGCTATGAGAAATCCGTGGAGACACAACAGAAAGCGCCTGACGAGATTCTAATAGCAACACTGAAATCTGTTTGCTTTTCGATTACCACAGAATCAAGTCAAGATAATAGTCATGACATCGTTTGAAAGACCTTCATTGGAAGATCCTCATAATACCCACTTCCTACATAAAGTAGTTGATGCTAAGATTGTCACAGTTATCACCGGCATGGGTAAATCTGGACCTTTCCAATGTTGATGATCAACCAGCGGCGGAAAGCTGTGCCACTCGCGTTTGCGGTTAATTAAATAAGTTCTATTGGTTCCTTCCTATTGGAACCCCAATAATCAGACAAAAGGAAGTAGGTACAAAAAAAAACAATAATAAACATTGCCCACCTATCATGCAAGTAGGGTACAGTTCAGATACCTACACTACATAATTTAAATGAGTACTCAAGTTATTTAGTAAACATCACATGACTGCAGCAATAAGTACTTTTCGATAGTGCGACAGTTGTGTACAACATTTATGGAGACAAAGCAATCGTTATTTAACTTTTTCGTATAATTTCAGTCAGAGAATGATGTAAAGTGTAAACACTGCCAAACTTTTATTGTAAAATCTAGAATCCTGGTGTCTTTCGGCTGAAATTATGAAAAAATTTAAACTTTTAATCCAGGAAAAATGCATGAGAATTTCGATCTTTGGGAAGCCGGTGTTAGTACAAAGACTGAATTAAAGTTTGATAATTTTTAAGTAGGAAAAAGGCAACCATTATTTGACATGACCTAGATTTTAGATTCATTAAAGTAAACTTTCACTGAATAATTCCTAGGTAAGTACGTCTAAACACTTATTTACTTTCACTTTAGATTTTTTCGAATCTTAGAGAATTTAACCAACAATAGGAGAATTTAACCAACAATACAACACTGAAGACATAACAACTCTGTAAATTTTTCGCATATTCTATAAACTAGTAAACAACATATGGAGTAGATATAATATCCGAGCCATTCTAAAGTAATAAATTAATAATGTATGTAAAGAACTCATCATCATCATATCAGCCCACACACGTCCACAGCTGGACATAGGCCTCTCCCATACGACGAAAAGAAATAAATACGTAAAGAATTCAGCAGATCTAGCATAGCGTTTCTTGTCTAGGGTAGAATAGACAAAAATGACATCGCATCGTCATACATTGCGTAAATTATTGAAGTTGAAGGAATAAATTTCAAATATTTCACGCATTCGATGATGAAGTAATGTAATTTTTCTCTATTCTACCCTAGACAAGACACGCTATGCTAGGCCTGCAAAACACAAGAATCCAAATATCTCGTTTTGTCGTCGAGTTGCGAATATAGCTGTCAGCATTAGTGCTGACAGCTATATTCGCAATAGAATGCTTAGGCATTCTAGGAAACACCTGAAACCGACATGTAGTGCAAATTCTCGGAAAAAATCAAGAATGTGATTTTCAGGCATGTTTATCACACTAATTTTATAAATGCGAAAGTTTGGATGGATGGATGAATGGATGTTTCCCTTCTTCATGCCAAAACTACTGAACCGATTGAGCTGAAATTTTGCATAGTAGCCCTAGACCTGGAATCAAACATAGACTACATTTTATCACGGAAAAACGCGAACAAAATCGCGGGCAGAAGCTAGTAAACAATATAAATAGGTACCTGGATGGAGGCGGC
Source organism: Quercus berberidifolia (assembly GCA_028535905.1). Lineage (NCBI taxonomy): Eukaryota > Viridiplantae > Streptophyta > Magnoliopsida > Fagales > Fagaceae > Quercus > Quercus berberidifolia. The sequence goes on along the minus strand of JAPQVW010000178.1, from coordinate 14,713 downwards.
TCAGGACCGATATTCGCGGCGTCGTTTGGGGAGGCCTATGTCCAGCAGAGGACTTTTACGGGCTGATGATGATGATGATAGGTATCTTCTTACAGTATTATGAAAATAAACAATTAAGAAAACCCGGGCATTCCTTCAAGGCTGTATTGTAAACTAGCATGAAACTCCTAGATTCCTTTCACTATATTTTCAAACTGTTAGCAGTTTGTTGATTTTAACCAACTTCAAAATATGAGGACGTTCTCAATTCGGCTGTATGTTTTTTTATGTATGTATGTTAATTCATATCTCCGCCAATATATAGCTGGTTTTGATGATTCTTTCACTAATGTATAGAGAATGATTCCGCGGTGGTCCCATAAAAGATGTATTTCCGAGGGAATAGTATTTATCTCGGAAACCTTTAAAAACAACTTAATACAGTAGTGTAGAGGAATCACGACTAGCTACAACAATTACTTGGTGATATACTTCGCCAATTGTTAATAGATTTTAATGATTCTTTTATTGCTGTTTAAAGGTTGATTGACTTCGTTGAAGTGGGTTTTTAGTTTTTTAAAACAATTGAATTATTAGCTGAGTTTTCGTTATGTTGTTGACAGTTTTGTTAGGCACCTTATATTACCGCAGTCAAACTTTGTCGTTGATTTGTTGACAGAATTTGCACTAAGAAACTCACTTAGTGCAAATTCTCTCACTCAATTTCTTCGAGATGTTTTTACAATTACTTAATGCCACAGAATAACCACCTACCTAATTATTTCTTAAACCCGACACCAAGAAGATATTTTTGTTGTGGTTTGTTTACAAATAAAAGTCTTGCATTTGGCTGGAGTACAGATAGTGTCTCAAGTGTCTCCCACCCCAATCTCTTGTACATTCTTTCAAGGCTGTATTTTCAATCTTGTAAAATGTTGATCACTCGCTCGTTACAGTTATCGCACGTACGGACGGACCGATTAGTGTCGATACTATTAAATACGCATTTGACCATAATACGTGTTAGTTTTATGTCCGTGATTTTATTTTAAAATGTTTTTATAATTAATTTTTCGTTCAATTCGTGGAATTCGAAAGTAAATTTTTGAAAGTGAGATGTGATTTTACGTGAAATTTTACGAGTGGCTCTTTTATATGAAGTGATTAAAAGTGAAATTAGGATATCATTTCTAAGTGAATGTACCTTGTCAAAATTTGATTGTTTAAAAACTTTACTAAGAATTATCCTCCCTACAACATTTTTTTCTATAAATAACAGAATGTTTTATCTTAATATGCAAACAACATTTCGTGGACCGATAATTAACAGATCACCATGCCTCAAATCAAGAAAGCAAAACTAGCTCTAGATAACAGAGAAATAAGCTCCTAACTGTGACAGCAATTAGTTCAATATGCGTTTGAAAAAGACGTTCCTCCTCATGGAAAACCTAAAGGACAGCGAGAGTCGGCCTCTTCTGCAGACGGGCGATAGCGACAGCGATCTGGAGTGGCAAGTGTTTACCCTTTACCACATATCCAGCGGCACCACCTTGCAACATATTCATCATTAACTTCGTGCGAAATTACTGATTGCACCGCCCTCCGACCCCAACGTGTACCTAACTATACATAGACGATGCAACAACAACGTTTCGGGCACTACACCTTTTGAACGAGTTCGTACTCGAGGTCCAGCTCGTCGGATCTATTCCACTACAAGCTTAATGTCATTGCTAACAATCTTTTAGTTTATTAACATATAGATTTGTGAAAATAATAAGATGGTGAGTGCTTTAGTTTTAAACTGTGAACTTTGTTGCAAGTAAATAAAGCTCAACTCACAGAACAAACAAACGTACTAAAAAACTTAAAATAAGCTCCAATTTATTCATCATCACCACTATGATCGCAACGTTATTTCACCCACTGCTGCGAAGAACCTCTTAATGTTTCAGTCTCCTCTGTCTTGTCATATCCATAGCTGAGCATGAGCCTTCTATTTATAAATTGAGGCGACTTTCGTCAAACTCCATCGAAGAAGATTTCGTACTAACCCTAGGAACCCTATGAACCCTATGATGGTGGGGTGACGATCTGCGAAAGATTACAGGCAGATGCTGGATGCGACAAGCTGAAGACAGGGCGCTATGGCGCTCATTAGGAAAGGCCTATGTCCAGCAGTGGACTAATATAGGCTGATGATGACGATGATGATGAACCCTATGGCAAAAACATATAAGTAATATTTATTTATTTAATTCGGAATGCCATCAGCTTAATTACAATAGAATTTAAAATAGACTGAGAAAGCTAATAAATAATAGGCATTCGATAGTAGAGAATATTTTAATTATACGCCCCTTTTTATAAAATGACGCTTGATATTTCATCATTTCCGTACTTCCTGCAAATCGAAGAGTTCCCTTGTGAGGCGATTAGATATCGAAGAGAAGGTATTTTATTATAAGTATTTAACGGGTATTTATCGCGTTTATTTACCTATTTTGCCCGACGTTTCGACAGGTTTACACACTGTCGTGGTCACGGATGACATCCCGTGACCACGAAATAGGTAAATAAACGCGATAAATACCCGTTAAATACTTATAATAATGTGTTCTGATCGCGTAAGTTTAAAAATATTGAAGGTATTTTGTTCTGGGATGCTGCTCCTCATCCCCTGGTGAAACCCCTTTGTCTCCTTCATTCCTTCATCATCTAGAGAATCCACGGACTGAGTTATACTTATTCATAAGCCAAGAACACACTTTCTTCAAAAATAAATAAAATTACAGTTTGTAATGTCAAAATATTTAAAAAAACTTGTTTGAGGTACCTTCGACTTTCCCGATTTTGAAAGGACTTTCACTGGCAGATACGTGATGTTATAGCGGGTTACTCTGACTACTTTTATTTAAAAATTGGTTTCCGCTAAATAATAAACAGCCAGTAAAATATAAAATAAGTCGGTGATTGCTCTAACGTGTTATCGCCGCTGACCTTGCCGTCAATTTCACAGTAAATGGTCATAGGAACCGATAGTAATATCTTATTGCCACATAATTACTAGGCGGTTCTCTTTGCGCAAAAAACTGCTAAATCTTGACCGCTCGCTGAATTTATCTCGAACTCACTGAATTTGTAGGAGAAAATAAAAATTGGATTCGATTTATCTTGTTTAAAACAATAACGTCCGTTTAGGTGTGTAGCCGTTCGTATAACATAACAGAGAGATACACGGTTTCACTTTCGCATTTGTAATATATAGACAGGGAAGGACCGCCGCCGTCTTAATCTGTCTCAGTAGTACTACACAAACCAATCCAGTGGCAAAATAATTAAATATAGTCTTTGATTAACGATTAAACCAATGTTTTAAACGTTATTAGGTCATATTAATAAGGAAAACAACTAATGTAGAGGTATTATAATTATAGTTAACGGATGAAACGTTGATGTTCTTCCAACACAAACTAGGTTCATAGCTGGGCTAGCTATGAACATAGTTTGTGTTGAAAGACTTACCTTCATAATAAAATATAAAGGTATTTAATCTCCTTCTCATTTTTGGTCTCCTAGACAACTTGAGATACTCTGATGATGATACATTAAGCTAGACAAGTGGATATAGCCACAAAGCGGTCCTTAGCTAATAAAGGCAGACCACTTAGCAAACATAAACTGGATTAGCAGGTTATTGGGTATTTTGTTGCATACAAAGATGATATCATGGAACCCTCAAGAAACCTAAGAGATCAACAAATTGAATTGGACGTAAAGGCTTAAGTTTTTTCAACTAATAATTTGTTTTCTACTTGTCCTTAGGGCTTCCTCCCCGTCCGGGCAGCAGTTCAACGTGGTCCGGCGTGTGTACCAGCAGGAGCGGCTCAACAAAGACGCTGACTACCAGGCGCCGGACAGACCTTGTGAGTTACCTACAGCTTTTATAACCACCAATTTCCCTATACTAGATCTTAGAAGCCATCAAGGTCCTGTCAAATGAATACTACGTAAATAATTCATGGGTTTAAAACATCATCATAGAGGTCTTTACTGGAAGTATGTCTCCGTTACCTCTACAGCCTATGCTGGTCTTCTGCTGGACGTAGGCCTCTCCCTGATAAGTGCCTTATGGCTTTTATTATATGCGGGTTGGGGCCATCCCCAACCCGCAGAGCACATTTCGGTGGTAAAATTGTTCTCCAGGAAGCGCAGCTGCCGCTCTTGGTGCATATCCCAATGTCGCCTCTTACGACACCCGCGGAAGAGTTGGGGTAGTACAAATTCCAAGCCGGCACTACACGGTGCCTCTGTTAAGCGCCTTTGTACTCTGAATGACCCTATCATGGCGTGTGGTTGGATTTCGTCAACTCATCTTTTGAGTGATCTTCCTTTTTCTTCGGTCAGGTATGCTATCGCGGTCCCTACTCTACACTTTCCCACTCCAGCAGTTTTGAGTTCCTCGTTCCAAGTCTATTCGAGCAATATTGTTTTCTAGACTGTAACCCCCAGCACTACCATATCTAGCACAGATAATAAATAAATAATGCTGGACAATTCACACAGCATCATTTAACCCCAAGCTAAATCAGGGCTTGTTTTATGGGTACGAGACGACTTAATACATTATACTACATAAATAAATATTTTTTTATTATACATAGAAAATACTCAGAACACCCTGAACAATCCTGATCTGCAGATCGTACAAACATTTGTCCGAGGTGGGAACCGAATCCGCAACGTCCTGCGTCACAGGCGGACCTTCGCCCGCTGCGCCACAGAGGTCGTCAAAAGATAAAGACCGTGTATGATGCCCGATCAAGCCTTATAATCTCCTTCTATTCCAGATAGCTACCTCTGTAAGAAGGTCATTCGGGAGTGCGGCATCGGCGACTGCCTTCTCCACGCCTTGCCCCTAGCACGATGGTTGCCGAAGTACAAGCCGGGGGAGTACCTGGTGGGAGACTTGGTGGCGGGTGCTACTACTGCCGTCATGCATATACCTCAGGGTAAGGTCATAGCTGATAGTCAAGTGGTTTAGTTAGGCTGAAGGTGCAAGAAGACCTTCTTCACGCGGAGCTGGAAAAACTTACCGACGTTAATGCTGGCCTACCTACTAGGTAGCTGGCCTACCTAACTAGGTAGGCCAGCATCATCTTTCGTTATTTTTTTCGAGGATGCCTAGGGAATCTTCTCTAGGGCCCAATTCTGCTAAACCAAATGTTTAACTATGACAAAGGTGTCGTCGCAGAATTGCCACGTTTAGGAAATCGTGTCGTTAGTGGTGATTTTGCCGCGACACATTGTCGTAGTGAAGTGTTAAGAAGAATAGGGTCCATGGATTGCAGTTGTATCTGTCAGGTGCCCATAACAACAAAAGATAAGCCATCGCCAGCCATCGGGTTCAAACTTCGACATGCACTTTCGCATGATATGTTCCCTTACCCCGCTAGGCGCGCGCGTTCATATCTCGTCAGCAGCGAAACTTTTGTGCACGTGTTTATTTATTTTAGGCAAAGGTTCTACATAGGTAAAGTGAGAGTCACTTTAAAACGTCATCATCATCATCGGGGCTAACATGTTCTGCTAATGCTTAATGCGTTAAATGTGTGTGTCGTGGCAAATAAATTATATTTCTACGTCTGTCTTCTGCTCATCAGACAGCTGTGTGAAAGGGTCATTCTCCATCTGTTTCAGGCATGGCATACGCACTGCTGGCCGAGGTGCCCCCTATCGTGGGTCTGTACATGGCTTTCTTCCCTGTCCTCATCTACGTCATTTTCGGAACGTCGCCTCACATCTCCATGGGTACCTTCGCGGTCGCCTGTCTTATGTCAGGGAAGGTAAAGTGAAATTTTGGTTCGATTTTTTCTAAGGGAATAGAAAAGCCTATACTCTGCAGAGGGACAACAAAATCCTTTGCTAAATAAATGTTATACCAGCTAAATGCAGCTACTACTAAAATGTGTTAAGTCTGGCCCGAGAAGTAACTGAGGTACGCAGATAAACTTTAACCCCCCTCCCCCATGGTGATACGTGATGAGGCATTTTACCACTTCTAACGTTTTATAACGTCATCATTTCAGGTGGTCACACAGTTCTCCTCACCGCACCTCGATACCAGCTTCAACAGTACAAATATTACAGACCCGGGTAACTATCTAGATATCTATACCAATAAAGAAATAGGGATTGGAGCCAAACGACAACCAAAACGGTATCAAAACCCACAATAAAATCTAAACTTAGAATACATTGAGCACTTCGATCGCCCGACTATAGGCTAGACTGGTTGGAAACATCCTTATTCGTTTTATTTTTATTATAACCTACCCCTTTGGTAGGTTATAATAGATATAGAATGGGTAAAATGGGTATTTTGGCACATGATATGAATTTATATTTTTGTTTATTATGCTGCAGAGTTGGGTGGCTCTCCAATGTTGCGAGACTCTTATGAGACTGGTGTTCTCAGAGGAGAATTCACCCATCTCATGTTTAGTTAGCACATAAAATGGGTCTAGGTGTCGTATGTAGTGTACTAAAATTAACTGACAGACGCGTGTCGCTGGCCTCGCCTTGCCCCGTCATTCTGGTGGTGATAGCTGAAAATCAGTGTTTGCTCATAGAGCAATATCATCACTGAGCTATCACCCATTTGCCACTGCTACACACACGTATATTGGGTAGCTTGATATTTTTAAATATTACAATCATCTTATTGGCAACTATCTATGAGAAGATAGTTATGAACTGCAGTAAAATGCACCCCACGCTTTTTACTCTGAATTGAGGTATTGTGTTAATAACTTAAATTTTATTATACATTTGTTTTGAGGTGATTCATTATGATTAATTGTTTCATCTGCTACTACAGTTATATTAAACTCTTTGTCATCAAACATTTTTTTCTAGTTGTTAGTTCGATTGGCAATAAAAGCGTGTTTTTTTAATTTTTTTAAACAAAATTTATTTTAAATTTTTTAGTCTGTGACAAACACATATATATTGGGGAGTTAATTAATTTAATTATAATTTAATTAATTAATTTAAATCGCGCGCTAGCTTTATCTTTCTCCCTCTCCTACAGAAGATCTACAAAAGAATTTATTAATCCTGGCAAATCCAATAAGATAATATCCATAAGATAATATCCTCCATAATACATAGTTTAAAACAAAATCGCTTCCCGTCTGTCTGTCCCTATGTATGCTTAGATCTTTAAAACTAAGCAACGGATTTTGATGTGGTTTCTTTTAATAGATAGAGTGATTCAAGAGGAGGTTTATCTTATATCTTTAAATGAGCAATTCTTGTATATAATTGGAATCTCGGAATCGGCTCCAACGATTTTCATAAAATTTAGTATATAGGGGGTTTTCGGGGGCGTAAATCGATCTAGCTAGGAATCATTTTTAGAAAATGTCATTTTATTCGTGTTTTATCGATAATCAACTTAAACATAAACTTACTTCTTTTTTAATATGACTCTTCCTGACATCTATTGGCGAATAATAATACTATTTTTGTGAGCAATAAAATTATTCCAGTAGATGGCGTTGTTAAGTAACACGAAGTCAATGAGTGTTTGCTTTGAGGTTAGACTAAGAAAATCAATTGTTTATTTATATTATTTGTGTCTTCTTAATGCACGTGTTCACTTAAAAATGCCTAAACGATGAACGCATCTAAATGTATCATAATTTACAAAAAACACAATTTATTAAAAAAATACCGAGCAAAGCTCGAGCACCCAGGTACTATGTATAATACATGCATAATATAGAAGAGAAACACTGATCATTTTAGAGGTTTCTAATGTGATGTCGTAAATAAACACATTTTTTTGCGCTTACATTGCAAACGCTGGCTGAACCCTACGAGATAGAACAAAATAATGTACTACAGTATTGTACACCTTAAAAAGGTGGCGAGGCGATGGTATATGTCTATCTCTTAGGGATAACCCACAATAACCATTTTTTATCCTTTACACACACGTGATATCTTACTATACCCCCTCCCCCTTGTGATATTTCTTTTCCGAGCCCCGTGAGACCATTCGAGATATCGAGATCCAGACAGACAGTTACTTTCGTATATATACTGATGATAATTAATATGTTTCAGTGTTAATAGAAGCTGCGTACACGCCGCTACAAGTGGTCAGTGTGGTGTGCCTCGCGGGTCGGGATATTTCAAGTAAGTTCCTAAATATATAAGAATTTATGATGTTACAAGATTCTTACGAAAATGAACCTGCACATTAGCAGTCCACTGACTCTACAAATAATGCATAAACTTTTTAACCGCGACGCAACTTGTTTTGTGTCTATGGCATCAAAGCTCCCCCCCCCCCACCCCCCTCCTTTTTTTGACCATTAAATCTAAATCTGTAGAGGAGGAACTTCCAGAGCTGGTAGGTATATAGAGTGGATATCAAGGCTTTTACATTTCAAAACAGGTTTTGAAACTTATCTATTAATTGATAAAAGTTCGAAACACTCGGCGCACGAGTTGCGCTCGCACTTGACGGATCTTGTTGTGTATTCATAAGGTGCCCTCATCAATAGTGATCTACGCTACGTTTGAAGAAAATCCTTGCTTCAAAAATTCGATCCGAAATCCGCAATTTAGAAAATGCAAAAGATATACTTGTGCGAAGCCGGGGCGCATCGCTAGTATAACCTATGACACTCCCAAGTAATGTAGCTTCCAACGGTAAAATAATTTTTCAAATCGGTCAAGTAGTCTCGGATACTATTCCGGACAAACAATCAAATCTTTCCGCTTTATAATATATATACGCTTTATAGTATAGATATGGGTATCAATTTGAAGGCCTCGATGAGCTTATTTCAAAACTACCTAAATAATATATTGGCATCTTACGTACTATAAGGTATATATGTAGGATGTACACGAATATGAAAAATTTCATCCCAAAGACAATTGTGTTTTTTTTTGTTAAGTTATGTTGTCGCATAACTGCTTTGTTCTTCCTTCCAGCTAACGATGTGGGTGCTCCGCCTCGGCGCAGTCTCGACGCTTCTCTCTGAGCCCCTGGTCTCGGGGTTCACGACGGCAGCGTCCTTCTTCGTGCTAGCCTCGCAGCTGAAGGACCTCTTTGGGGTTAAACTGCCCAAGATTAGCGGGAACTATAAACTTGTGATGTGAGTTAATTTGATCTTCCTCTGTATAGATTAGAATTAGAATAAATGCATTATAGGAATATCGAAAACCTCGATCGAACGTCTGAGTACACGAGAAAATCTCTCAGTTAGAGATTTCTAACTGAGAGATTTTCTGGTGTACTCAGACGCAAAATAAACAGGATTTGAGCAGCTCAAAAGTCACGATATTTGGACATTACCTCCATTTAAACAGCTGTCGTCTGACAGAAGTCATTTCGCTCTGTAAAGGCAGCTTTTTCAATTGAGGACGTTTTGCTCCACGTTGAATCATGTTGCAAACGTTTTTCTACTGAGTAGGTACATTTTGCTTAAGAACGACCCACATATTTTTAAATTCATTTAAGACTAGTTCAAACTAGTTCAAATCACTCAACTGAACTTTGAGAATTTTTTTCTTTCCATAAATTTAGAGATCCTCCAATTTCTCAGATACAAATTTTAATAAATAGTACGAATCCCTTGAGTACCCTTGAATACGCTTGAGATCTAGAATCACCGCCTGTCTGCATAATAGGTAGGTACTTATGCATTTCGTCGACCTTGTACTGCTTCAAGGAAGTTAAGAGTTATTGAGTTCGATTTTAACATGATAGCGGCATTTTAATGACCGACTGAATGTCGTATTCTAAAGGAGGCTATGCCCGGTATTGCCCAGCAGTGTTGATAAGAGAAATGACCGACATCTTCCTTGTTATTGATGGTGATCGAGTCCAAAAAAGTTCAAAGATTTTCGACTGGTCGGTTACTTGACCTTGTGGCACAATAGGCAGCGCGTTCCCGTACTGAGTGAAAGGTTCAGGTTCAAGTCCTGCCGAAGTCGTAAATTTTTGGGATATTAATCAAATCTTATATCTTCCGTATTTTAAGAATTGTCTTGTTCCAGACAGTAGTGAACGTGGTGACCAGTCTTCACAACACCAACTGGGCTGCCTTCGTCATCTCCTTTATCACGTGTCTAGTGATAGCACTCAATAACGAACTGCTCAAGGTAAGAGATGGTCGTTATTACTAACATCGTTGTTGACCAAAGATGTCTGTATGTGTTGTTGCCAACGGATGGTGAATCTGGTAACATTGTATGCCAACGACAACGACTAAATAAGAACAATGCCGATCGCCACCGACTTTCACACCGGTAGCGGCATCGGCAACACACCCTATGCTCACTCATGGCTAAACCCCCAATACCATTGGCGAAAACAACGTTGTTCACTGATGTTTGTGATGGTTATAGGGAAACAACGATAGCGCATCTTTGTTAAAAATCAACGACAACATCCATGCCTAGTCAAGGAATAGTGCCATAAAACACAAAATTTCAGTTCGACTAATAGTTTAAGCTGGAAGAAATAACAAACAAACATTGATCCAAACTTTCGTATTTCTAATATCATTATAACTTTCAGCCTATAGTGAGCAAGAGAACTCGTATACCGGTTCCCATCGAGCTCCTGCCATAGTGATAGGCACGCTAGTCTCACGCTTCGGCCACCTCAAGGAAACCTACGGAATTAAGCTCGTCGGGAGCATACCTACCGGGTGAGTGCTGTCATCATCAGCCTGGGTTAGTCCACTGCTGAACGATGGACTCCCCTAATGAGCGCCATAGCGCCCTGTCTCCAGCTTGCCGCACCCAGCACCTGTCTGCAGTCTTTCGCCGATCGTCATCCCACCTGGCCTAAGGGCGTCCTACACTATGTTAAAGTCAATTTCGGTGTTTCCAAATACCAATCACCTTAAAAATAAATTGCCGAAGCTTGTTTTTCAAGTTTTAGCGGCCCTCCTCGCTCGTTACTTTTTTTACTTCTCACACTCGTTATCTCGTTTTTGGCAACTGTTGCAAAAAAGACACAATTTACATGGGTTTGGATTTGGATCAGAAGTCAAAAGTCAATAACTTTATTTCATTCGGCATACAAAATAAGCACTTAAACAAGTCAAATTTTAAACTACAAATTATTATCAAATAAATATAAAACGTTATTGATTCAGTACAATTTTTTGACCACTAGTGTAAGAAGTGAAAAAGAAACCAATAGCACATTTATATATCACATATGTGTCTAATACAGATTTATTTAATCTAACAAAATATAATGCGATATTAGATACGATGATTTTAGATGGCAAACGAGGTACTGTGAGCACCACATCCCTACGTCTATGTTTGTTTTGTCCCTTCCCCCACCTTCACACACATCACGTCACGATGTGAGCTACACATACGTCATGTTTTTTTACGTCCTCCCTGCCCCCCTAGGCTACACATACGTCATGTTTGTTTACGTCCCCCCTGTCCCCTAGGCTACACATACGTCATGTTTGTTTACGTCCCCCCTGTGCCCCTAGGCTACACATACGTCATGTTTGTTTACGTCCCCCCTGTCCCCCTAGGCTGCACATAAGTCTTGTTTGTTTACCCTCCTCCTATCCCCCCAAGCTACATCACGTTTGTCTACCCCCCAGGCTACCGCAGCCGTCGATCCCCCGCTGAGCTCTTCCCCTCGGTGGCGGTAGATGCTCTGACCATCACGATGGTGACCTACACCATCTCTATGTCGATGGCGCTTATCTTCGCCAATAAGGACAAGTATGAGATCGACGCTAATCAGGAGCTGCTTGCGTTGGTGAGTCCACTACGAATACAAAACAGTTTATTGCCAAAAGCTTCAAAACAAAACCTAAAACTTACATTAATTAAACTTAGAATAAGTAACTAAATAATAATGCATTTTTTTAATTTTCATCGTTATTTATGTCAGAATCTGTGAAAGCTACCTTCATTTTAGAGAAATGAGACTTCAAACTTTATCTTAAATTTTGTCTTTTAAAAACACGAATGGTGAAAAATTTCCGGAATTTTTTTTTTTTTAAATACTTGTTTCGCCTATATTAGCCTGATATAAATAGCAAAATGAATTTTTGCTATTTATATCAGGCTAATATAAATATTATAATAACACACTTTTTTGTTGGGTTTTTATTTTGTCAAGAAACTACGAGTAAGAAGCACTTCTTTAGTTTGTCTTTAAATTTTTCGATTAGTTGCGTAGTTTTCTTGTAAATAAACAATAACTTGATTTTTGTACTGAGACCGTTCCTAAAACGTATGCTCTGTCCCGCTTCTATGAACGCGTAATCGTATACCTATCCTTTTCACAAAATGGTTTTCACACGCTCTTACTGCACACCGTTAATAGTTTTATGTAACTATTAGGTTTTACGTCATTTATTCTCTACGTACTTCTGCCCGCGGCTTCGCATGCATTTTTCTGAGATAAGTAATAGCCTACCTATATGTTACTCCACCATGTCTGTGTAAAATTCGAGTTCCATCATTTAGTAGTTTTGAAGTGAAGAAGCAACTAAGATTCGTGAGGGTTTCTGCCATGATTAGGCTCAAAAAGAAATTCGTTACCGCTGATGTCTTTTTATAACTAAAGTATTTACTCAATAATCTTGTTTTTTTATTGTGTCAGGGTGCCAGCAATGTGTTTGCTTCATTCTTCTGCTGTGCTCCGTTCTGTGCCAGTTTGTCCAGATCTTATATTCATATCAGGTAAATTGTATTATATTATTTATTCTCACTATTCTGAAATCATGTACTTAGTGACTAATGGGCAAATAAGGTTTGCCATGTTTGATTTGCCAATAAATAAATCAGCACTATGCATGATAAACAGCAAAGGTTACGAATTGGTCCCTGTGGCACTCCACAATTACCGATTTTAATAATTATGAAAGTTATGTTTCATCTTGCATAGTAATCTGAACTAAACTAACTAAGAATTATTCCTCAAGTAGTTAAAACAATTGCATCGACGCTAGAGTACTAGAGCTCTGATTTTGCAGAAGAAATACGACACGTTATCGAGTCGAACGCGCAAGAGAAGCCTAGTTACATCTTTGCTTACAAGACCGGGGGCTGTCGACGGTGTACTGTTAGACTCGATCAGTATTCCTTTTTGATCCGTTTTGCTTTTGTGAAAGCTCTCATAATACATGGCATCAATGCTCAGATGGATCTGTGTAACTAAACGTCATTTTATAATTCCCTTGTAATGTATATTGTTATTGTTTTATTGTCTAGGGCGGCAGTAAGACCGGTATAACGTCCTTGGTGAGCGCGCTTCTCATCCTCTGCGTGCTGTGGGTCGGTCCGTTCTTTGAGCTGCCGCGCTGTGTGCTGGCTGCCATCATCGTCGTGTCGCTTAAAGGCATGTTTATGCAAGTCAAAGAACTCTCCAAGTTAGTACCAATCCAAACATTCTAACATAAAAACAATACATTCTAGCATAGTCTTGTGTCTTCTCAGGCATCTGAGCAGTCTCTCGCTATATCGAGTGCGCGAAACATAAATTGCCTTTTAGCATGCTGAATCTGGTACTTTTTAGGCTTTGTCTAAGAGTCCTGTATGGTCTAACTGTTAGACCATACTAACTAAAAGAACTTAAACATTTTGAGTTTTACACACGTACATTTTGTAACACTACACGCAAGCGAAACAAGGCCTAGAATTATATACCTACAGGGATGTACTGACTCCATCTGAGCAGCAGCTTTATTGACATATGCGTGTTGGGGAGAAATCGAACAGACATTTTCATATCCACCTTAACATATTAGTAAGCTCTTACTTTGGGGCTAGATCGTGCTGTGTGAAACGGCCAGCATTATCTTACCTTACTTAATCTTACTTATTTATCCTTTTATTTTAAGGTTCTGGAAGCTGAGCAAGCTGGACGCTATGGTATGGATCGTGACTTTCCTCACCACCGTGATCGTCAACATCGATATCGGGTGAGATCGCTTCGCCTCTTTTGTTTATTTCTCTCGAGTCATGGAAGGCGCTGCGATGTCGATCCCTTTCCAACTTTATATTTACTAATTTTTAGATCCAAACTTTCGCTTTTATAATAACATTATAAATGCGAAAGTTTGGATGAATGTCTTTACTTCTTACGAAACTTTTAATGTTAAGATGAGATTTTTGCGACCACATTAAAAGCTCTCTGAAACGATATGATCTAAGAAGCACTTGCGTTCATTCATTGATTTCGTAATTATCATGCATAATTACTACAGGATGTTCGGCAGAACGTGTGTCATATCATAAACTAACAGGGGGTAGGTGAAACCAAGTGCAATAGCTTGACGGCTTCTTTAACTTACACACACAGCCTCTCGGCTATTTTTAAGAATATTTGAGATGTTCGATTTAACTATTTTGTTCAGTAACTTTAATAGATCGGACTAACATCCAAGACGCATAAAAACATAAGCGCTTAAAAAAATGTAAACTTTCGTGCTTTAAGTTCTTTTTACGAAATAAATTCGTATAAAAAAGTTAAAGCACGAAAGTTTAAATTTCAGAAAAACATTATTAAAAATAGCCGAGAGGCTTAGTAGAAGCACAGATAAGTAATACTATACTTAGGTAGAAGCATGGCTAAAAAGGCGCGAAGCTATTGCACTTGATTCACCTACCTCCAATAATTGAATGGCACGTCACGTTCTGCCGAACACTTTTATCG
>JAPQVW010000177.1:0-37819 GCA_028535905.1 Quercus berberidifolia | reverse complement strand
AGTATAGATTATAGAAAGAAATAATTTGACCAAGAATTTCACATATACTGATGTAACGTATTATTAGTTATAATTAAAAATTTTAATATTATTGGTTAACCGTTTGCATATTGCTTTTTTTTTTTTTTTATAAATAAATTTTAGCATAAGCTTTCTTATGTTGCCTTTGGGCATGAGTTGGTCGGACTTAGGAGAAATTTGGTTCGTTATGATGTTATATTATACTATAATATTACATTATTATAATCTTACATTAATGTAATCTCAATATAATAATATAATATTACATTGTTTAAGAAGGTGATGAAATTAAAATAATGTGATATATTCTGTAATTTTAGATTATGATAATATTAGAAAAAATAAAATAAATCAAAAATTTTAATGTCACAATATCACATCATCCTAATATACATTACATTAAAGATATATTACAGCGAACCAAATACTCCGTTTAAAAGTTTTGAATTAAATTACACCTGTGTATTTAGAAGTCGTTTGGTTCAAATCGTAACGCTTCAAAAATAATACTGTGTCACAACGTGAATAACCCGGACGTAACTAGTCTCCGTCGGTTGGATCAATAATCACACGCAAAGACCATTTTTTTCATTAAAAATAAAGTTATTATTTTATTATTATTATTTTTTATGTTTGTTTTGGAGTTTAATGAGATTAGACACTTCAGTGGTGGGAGAAAAGCCGCGTCAACTCGGTGCCACCAAATTCCAATGTCAAAAAAAAAAAAAGGTGGTAATTAGGACCAGTGGACGCCACACGCTTTTTTGTTTTTCAACGCAACACTTTCTCATTACTGTGCCACAGCCATGCCCCATAGCACTATAAAAAAACAGGTCGCAATTAGGTTGTTTGGCGTTAAGGGTTATAGACGTTTCTTTCATCTGACAATTCGGTCTTTATAGCTCCTCTCTATTTCTCTGCTTGGGCGGTGGTCACAGAATGAGAATTTTGAGTCCTACAACTACCCCCAGTCCCCACCAGCTTCTCCTGGATCCTTTCTCTCTTAAAACAATTTTGGAGGAAAAGGGATAAATGCCATTTATTTTTAAAGTAAGTAGAAAAACTCTGATCTTTCTATAGTATTTAGCAAATTGCCCATGTTTTAGAACTTGATTTTAACAAAATTGAGTTCAATATAAAATTTGATATTATCGAAATCAAGTTCTATGGGTATTTATAAGTAGGATTCGACATTAGCGAGTTTCACTTAAATTTTCAAAAAAATTTAAGTGACAAAATATGCATAAAACTTGACATCACTAATGTCGAGTTCCATCTTGAACTTGATTTTGTTAAAATTGAGTTCCAAAAACAGTGGTACTTTACTAGATATTTTGAGAATAGGGGCTTTTTGCTACATGCTTTAAAAATAAATTATATTTAGCCATTTTGCCCACAATTTTGTTACCGATAAAATTTACTACTTTTTTTCCCATAATTTTTAGGTTTTATTTCACATTTAATTTAATATTAAAACTTAAACTAGGGTCCATTTGGTTAGATGTTTTGGGAGATTAAAAGAGTATTTTTAAAACTCAAAACTCTGTTTTACAAATACAACTCCTCGTAACTTTTTTTTACAAACGTTTATTTTAAAATCAAAACACAGTTTTCCAATAGCTTATACAAACGCACTCCTTATTTTTTTAAAAGATCCATATTCTTTCATTTTAATCCCTTATTATTAGTATTTTTTTTTTTTTTTTTGTTAATAGATTTGTAGTTTAATTGATGTCTCTTGGTGTTTCTAACGATGATCTCTTCTACTCTAGAACTATCAAATTATTAGAAGAAAAAAAAATATTATTATTATTATTAATATTCTTGTTAAATAAGTGAAAATTTTATTGAAGAAAGGAGAATCTAGTAGCGCCTGGCCATTCCCATCTCCGTCACTAAAAGGTTAACAGGGAGATTAAGGATGAGAAAGGCCCAAGACTGTTATAGAAAGAAACTTAGGCAGAAAGACGATGGAAAGTACAAAAGAGAGTTCATATTAAAGCCCACAAGGGGGGTTCTCTTGCCCTCCTTCCTCCATCTTGAAAAGCAATTTGGGCCTTTTTATCGATTGATCACAATTTATGACCCATATTTATATAGTTGACCTTCTTAAAACAATTACACAAAATTCGGTCATTAAGAACATTTACAGCGGCCTCTCCAAATTTTTATACTGTTTAGAGAATAAAATATAACATTTACTTCTTAACTATTTATTTTTTCAAATACACTTTCCAATAGACTCTTTATATTTTCTCTATTCTATTTAAATATTATTTTTTCATTCTTTCTTTAATATTTAAATTTTTTGGTGATATTTTTTTAATAAACCTTGTGGAGCACTTGTGACAACAATATAGTGAGTAGTAAGATCATCTAATTTTAATGAGAATTATTATATATATAATATTTTCACAATAACTTTACAACAAATTCTATGTGGTAAATTGTTATTGATTCTAATTTGAAAATAGTGTGAAAATATTGTGGTAGCATTACTCAAGTTTATTTATTTTATTTTATTTTTCCTTCTCTCTTCAATTTTTACCATTCATACATTTCCTCTTTTTCTTTTCTTTTTTCTCTTGTTTTTTCTCCTCCACACACGTATCCTAACTTCTCTTTATCTTCATTTTTGCTTTTCATTTTCTACCTATTGGTCTACCTTTATCTTTAGATATCTCTCTCTTTCACTTGGACTAAAAACACTAAAACATGCCATTCATCTTCTCATCGCATAGAGGGGAAATCACCACTGTGCTCCACCAAGGGAGAGAGAAATAGCCTTCGTCCTCTGTCCTTTATCTCCAGATATTGTGGGTCAATTTTTTTTCTTTATATATATATATATATATATATATATATATATATTGATTTCATTAGTTTTATGAGAAAGACTATGTTTTGTGTTTAGATTGTGTTTTGTATTTTGTTCTGGTTTGTAGCTGTTGAGGTTAAGATAAATGCTGAAATTTTAATTTGCTGTGCTAAATTTTTTATTCAGATTTATTTAAGTGTGGATTATTTTAAGTGAGAAAAATGGTTTGGAGTTGCTATAGTAGCTCTCTCGAATTTTTTTTGGAAAAGTTTACCTAGAGAGGCTATTGGAGCTAATTATTTGGGTTTGCTCTCCAAAAAATAACTTTGACTAATCTATTGGATGCTCTTAGATTCCCTATTTTAAGAGTGCATAATACTTAACCATATAAAGTCATTGAAGAAAACAAAGACAATAATAGACGACATTGACCATACAAACTGTATGGAACTTTGCAAAGACAATAATAGGTCCCTTGTATGGAACTTTACACCATTGGCCATACAAACCGTGTACTCCTTCACATGCAGCTTAGAACCATTTGCTAATGACCATAACTGTTTAGTTGCTTCTGGTAACTCGTTAACTTTCAATCTATTTATCTATAATGACATACAACAAGTGATATTAATTAGTAATAAGCAATGACGAAACTATTTAAATATTTAATTTTTATTAGTGTGTGATTAAATTTCAAATGTCTTAGACGTTCTCTGAACCACTTAGTAAACTCTTGTCGTTGGATTTGAGTTATGGCTTTTCCAGTAGAATTATGCAATATGCTTTTGTGTTCATTGTTAAAAATAAGGTGATTTATTTTCAGCTAAGTATTGCAGATAATATTCAAAACTTGATCAAACAATACACGTATATGAAATCACATACTTTAAATAAGGCTCTAGTTCAGGACTATTATACAACAAGTACCAATGAGTAGTATCAAGCAATACACGAGACAAGTTGCCATCATTCCGCCTACCACCTGTAGGTCGGGCAGTCTGTAAAAAAATTATCAATCCTTCGTTAGATTCACCAAAATCTTTATTTCTTTCTCTTCAGTTATGCACAGTTTCGATCCCATCAATATACAAAGACCAATTGTTAATACATTCTTTAAGAATGTAAGTCTCTGCAATTGAACCTTTTGGTCGAGCTTAGTTGGAAACGTATCTTTTCAATTTTCCAAGGTAGCTACGAGGGAAAAAACTTTTGAGTATGTGATTTTATACCACATGGGAAAGATGCAATTGATGGATGCATCAAATGATCTAATTACCTTTCAATTGGGTACATCCACTGATATTGTACTGGGTGTCCTAGAATTGCTTCTCAAGGCAAGTGAACAGTAAGGTGGACCATAACATCAAAGAATGCTGGAGGAAAGAGCCTCTCAAGCTTGCATAGTACAAGAACTATACTTTCTTCTAGTTTCTCCAATTCACTCTGCTTTAGGGAACTTGAGCATAAGTCTTGGAAGAAGCTGCCCAACTCAAACAACACAACACTAATGTCTCTATGTGCAAACCCACGCAACCTAATTGGAAGAATTTGTTGTAGTAGCACATGACAGTCGTGACTTTTCAAACCAGATAATCTACAATTTTTTGCATTCACTGACCTTGATATGTTGGCTGCATAACCATTTGGATACTTGACTGATTTCAAAAAGTCATAGAAACCATTCATTTCATTTGGGCTTAATAAAAAGAAATCCCGAAGCTTGTCATATGATCCATCAGGACATTGTTTCAAATGCAATGTGTGTCTAAAGTTCATATTTTGCAAGTCTATTTGTGCCTTGTCAGTATCCTTGTTTTTCCCTTCAATGCCCAACATAGTACCGTAAGTACTCTCACTAATGCTCTTCTCCACATGTATGACATCAATGTTGTGCTTAAGCTTCTTATTTTTCTAGTATGGAAGTTTGTACAAAATGCTTACGTTTGACCAATTTGGCTCTTCATGAGTTGTCTCTTCTTGTTACTTAGATGCTTTCTTAAAATTATATTTGACATTCTATGTAGTTGCTCTTGTATCGTTCCCATTAGTAACTCTAAAGATCTTTTCTGTTTCTCCGATAAATTATTATACAACTGACTATGTCTCCAACGATGTTCCATAGGCAAATAAGCTTGATGGTTAATGAATTCAATTTTACTTTCCAAAGCTTCTGAATATGGTTCATTGTTGCAAGTGTAACAACAACGATAATCCTTTGTCTTCCGCCCAAACACGTTACCAAATGTAGGATAGTTATGTATTGTCCAAAACAAAATTACACGCATTTGAAAATGTTCTTTACTATAAGCATCATAAGTTTCTACACCTTCTTCCCACAACTTCTTCAACTCGTCAACCAATGGTTTCAAGTAAATATCAATCTCATTTCTCGGTTGATGGGGACTAGAAATAAGTAAGGACAACATAAAATATGACTCCTTCATAACCAACCAAGGTGGTAGGTTATAAGGGATAAGTATGATAGGCCATATACTATAATTGTTGTTCATATTCCTAAAAGGGTTAAATCCATTTGTAGCCAACCCCAACCGTACATTGTGAGGTTCGAGGGCAAAATCAGGATGTTACAAATCAAACTCCTTCCACTCCTTACTATCAGTCGGATGTCTCATCATCCCATTGTCCACATGTTTGTTTATATACCATCTCATGTCCTTAGCCCTTTGGCCTGACATGTACAATCTCCTCAGTCTCGGTGTTAACGAGAAGTAATGCAATACCTTATGAGGAATCTTCTTACCTTGGGAGTGTGTATCCTTGTACCTAGGTGCCTCACACCCTGGACATTTATCAAAGTTTTCATTTTCCTTCTAAAATAGTGCACAATCATTTTTGTATGCATCTATATGCTTGTATGACATGCCCAAGTCACATAATATCTTATTTGCTTCATAAGTTGACCTTGGAACTAAGTTACCATTCGGTAAAACCTTTGTTAGCAATTCTAGCATCATATCAAGTCCCTTATTACTCAAGTTAGTCATTACTTTTATATTCAACATCTCAATAACAAACTTCAAGATACTATAATTAGTGCAACCCAGATACAACTCACGCTTTGCATCTTCCTCAAGTTTGTCAAAATTACGCATTTCCTTATCTTCGGTTGTATTTCTTGGTTCCTCTCTAATTCGGTCACCTACCAAGGCATCGATACCATCCATATGATCACCATCCGACATTTCATTATCATGAATGTTCTCATTCAATACACGAGATTCTCCATGATTATATCAATTAATGTAAGATTGTATAATTCCACGATGAAGCAAATTGATACGCATAGTATGAAGAGATTGTCGATAGCAATTCATACAGTGAATACACGGGCACGGAATATTACCACTCATGTCCATAACCGCTTTTGCAAAATTAATAAATGTATTGACCCGTTCAATGTATGGATGACCTAATCTGCCATCAATTGTCTTACCCACTATCATCCAACTTTTATCTATATTTAATTACAATTGCAAGGTGAATGCTACTTTAGTAAAATAAGGACAACTCATGCATAATGTATTTTAACATCTAAGTCTATAAGCTACTTAGATAAAGTTTTATCACATTCATGAATGCACAAATCTATATTAATACTTAAACAAATATATATTGCACACTCAAACACTCTCAATATGAATTTAAACCACCTTATAACACCATGCAAGCCACCTGCTTGCTCCAACATAACAACCCATCACAAAATCAATTACAAACATCATAAGTATAGAGTGTTTATAAGTATTGAAATCAATTAAAGTACTATTCATCATATCTAATTAACAAGGTCTATTAACATTTGTAAGAAATTAAAAACACTCCCAATATGAATTTAAACCACTTTATAACATCATGTAAGCCACCCACTTGCTCCAACACTACAACCCACCACAAAACAAATCACAAACATCACAAGTACAATGCTTACAAATATTGAAATCGAATAAGGTAATATTCATCACATCTAATCAACAAGGTCCATTCATATTTGTAAGAAATTAAAAGCACTTCCAATATGAATTTAAACCACCTTATAACACCATGTAAGCCACCCGCTTGCTCCAACATAATAACCCACCACGAAATCAATCACAAACATCACAAGTATAGAGTGTTTACAAGTATTGAAATTAATTAAAATACTGTTTATCACATCTAATCAACAAGATCCATTCACATTTGCAAGAAATTAAAAACACTCTCAATATGAATTTAAACCACCTTATAACATCTTGCAAGCCACTTGCTTGCTTCAACACAACAACCCACCACAAAACCAGTCACAAACATCACAAGTACATTGCTTAGAAGTATTGAAATCGAATAAAGTAATATTCATCACATTTAATTAACAAGTTTCATTCACATTTGCAAGAAACTAAAGACTCTCCCAATATAAATTTAAACCACTTTATAACACCATGCAAGCCACCTGCTTGCTCCAACACAACAACCCACCACAAAACAAATCACAAACATCTCAAGTTCAATGCTTACAAGTATTGAAATCGAATAAAGTAATATTCATCACATCTAATCAACAAGATCCATTCACATTTGCAATAAATTAAACGCACTCCCAATATGAATTTAAACCACCTTATAATACCATGCAAGCCACCCACTTGCTTCAACACAACAACCCACCACAAAATCAATCATAAACATCATAAGTACAATGCTTAGAACTATTGAAATCGAATAAAGTAGTATTCATCACATCTAATCAACAAGGTCCATTCACATTTGCAAGAAATTAAACAGACTTTCAATCACAAGTACAATGCTTAGAAGTATTGAAATCGAATAAAGTAGTATTCATCACATCTAATCAACAAGGTCCATTCACATTTGCAAGAAATTAAACAGACCCCCAATATGAATTTAAATCACCTTATAATACCATGCAAGCCACCCGCTTGTTCCAACACAACAACTCACTACAAAACCAATCACAAACATCACAAAAGTACAATGCTTACAAGTATTAAAATCGAATGAAGTAATATTCATCACATCTAATCAATAAGATCTATTCATATTTGCAAGAAATTAAACACACTCCTAATATGAATTTAAACTACTTTATAACACCATGCAAGCCATTAGATTTCAATCGTTGGAGTTGCCATTGCTAGCCTCAAAGAATGGTAGGGTGGGACTAGAGAGAAAGAATGACAACAACATTGACATGTGGTGGGCGCTTTTTTTTTTTTTTTTTTTTAAAACCCTTTTAGATATTTCACTTGCCTAGTATTTTCACATCTAATAAAAATGAGAGTGTAAGAGTATTTTAAATGGGAGTGGAGGGAGGCCATTTCACTCTCAAGTTTCATACAAGGGATTTGGGTTATTCAATCAATAATTAGGCCCAATTTCGAAAAGATCCAAATTCCTCTTAAACTGGGACCCAAGCCTCACCACTCCTCTTTGAAACCTAGCCTAAATTCAATTAAATTTTGAATTCTTTAGCCCAAGCCTCTTCAGAATTTCTGGTCTTGGACAAACATAAATAAAATTGTTTGTAATAGAAAAAGCCAGCACACTTCAAGTACCAGCAGCAGAGGAGAATCACTGAGCCCGTACATACATACCGACCCGGATAAAATGGCACGTGATTCTGCGTTTTGGTTTCGATTTATTTGAGGTATGTGACTGAGCGCTTGTTTTTTGAGTTTAGATTCGAATTGGGTTTTTGATTTTTTGGTTGAAAATTTAATCATTTGGCTGAAGTTGTTAAAGTTTCGGTTGTTAATGTTCTGTTTGTTACAATTATTAAAACTGAATGTAACATAATTGATATTAAACAGCTTTGGAAAAAGGATTAAAAAAACGTATCAATTGTTTGTGCCTTTCAATAACGATGATAAATGTATAGGAGAGGAGTTCTGGCTAACAATGATTTCTGTATCTTGATCGAGCTTCGGCACATATCAAAACTTAAGTTTAAAAAAAAAAGCATGAGTGAAAGTCATGAACTCATGATTCAAAGTTTTATTGGTGGAATTGGATTTCAACCTGCTAGGTTACTTACCTTATGTCATATTAATCAAAAGTCCAGAAAAAAAGAGGAAAATGGGATTTGTTGAAAGCCCATTCTGCCGAAGACAGCGAGACAATGTATATTGTGTTGAGAGATTCCAGTTCCACGTGGAGATGCGAGACGGGCATTTTGGGGGATATGACAAGAGGACTATAGTATGGTAGGCAGGCAAGTAGAAAGAGAGCTAAAATGCTGATTGTCCCAACAGCTTAAACCGTTAAGAAATGGTGAATTTAATCATATAACAATAATTCTAACACTCTCCGTGAACTTAGGACCTTCCGCTCTGATACCATTTAGGAATTTATGGATTTAATCATTTAACTATAGTTCTAATAGGAATGTATATAATTGCAACATTTACGTAATTAATTCAGACATTTTTTTTTATAGTGAAGTTTTTGGAATTACGAAGTCTCAACCACTGTTTGTAATGAAGGGATTAAAGAACTAAAGAATTCTAAACGCTTTTGAAATTCAGAGTTTCTGTGGTGGACAGGAAGTTGATTGGGGTATTCATTTCTAAGATTGTTCGGCAATGGTTGTGTTATTTGGTTGTAACTTGTAAGTAGAAAATTCCTGAGAGTCTAATACCACTGTAAAATACAAGCATAAAAGCACAATTGGTGGCTCTAGCAAAGAATGAGTATTTATAACTAGAACGCATCTGTTTAACTCTAGAAGTATGATGGCACTGTATTATAAGCATTTTGTGGTATGTATTGTAATACCACTGTGTTGTAAACATTTGATTCTTCTAGGTAAGGTTGGAAAAGTGGTTCTCCTGATGATCGTAGTATTAGGATAGCTAATATCATTTGTTACCAGCTAAGTAATGTGTACATTGTCTTCCACATTTATAATTTTCTCCAATGTCTTAAATGGGCTTATCTTCACAAATACTAATTTAGCAACTGCTCCTTATTTTTGTTTTATCGATTCCCCTGTACTGCAGGCAGTATATTTTGAACATATAAGAAAAAGCATCTGATGTATTATTAATTCTAATAATTTTATGAAAAGGGAAGTAGATTTTGAACTTCTTGGACCACCAATTATATTTGAAAAGGGAAAATGAATTCCACTTTCCTAGAAAGGTTAACATAGAGACCTTCTGTAAGAGTTAACTGTGTCAGTTGGCCGCTTGGGCTTGATATACAGCATCCTTAATGTTGATACATAACTTAATGGAATGCTTAAAATATCTCTCTCATTCCTCTTGCCCGATAAAAGTATCTTGTTAGAATTAGTAGGCCATGAATCTAGAGCTGCTTGGCGTTCAGTGGCGATGGGAACCCATCAACATAGATCCTTTCTGGTTTATTATTCTTCCAATGGATGAACTGCTGTAGTCCCATCCCATGTTGAGTTCATGTCTGAAAGCAGAAGAGGTGTGTAATATGATGTAGAATTAATAAAGAAAGGACTGCTCTCTTGATTCTCTTAGAGGATAGTGTAATTTTTATGTCTAGATTTCTAATGTCTGATCAACCAAGTAATAAATATTTCTCAATGGAATAACAGTCTTTGCTTTTGTTTTTTATTATTAAGATTATCTTTCATGTTTTCTTTTTTTTGATTTTGCTCATGGGCAAAACTAAAGATTGGTAGTAGATTTGTTTTTGTTCTGAGCTGAGAATTTAAGTTGAGGTAAGTATTGTGTTTTTATGTTATTGTACTGTTCACTGTTCAAGAGTTCAGAGTACTAGAGGATCAGGAAAGAGACCCAAGCACGTACTAAAAGGAAAGGAGGTAATAGCAGTTGGGAGTAGCTGACAACTTACCTCTGATGTTGGGATTATCCCATTTCCTGCTAAAATTTTGGCATAAAATGGTAACTAGCAGGAGTAATGGTGTAATACACATTCTATTATATCAGCAAAAATAAGTACATTCCTCCTTCACTGTCCTCTTATCCCAGTCTTAGCTCAACAATGAATTGTTTAATATCACTGTGCCAACCTTTAGCTGAAGGATCCTGGTGAAAATAAAACTGCCTGTATATATCTCCTTTCTAAATAAGCCCATTAAATTGTGAGTTTTTTAATTACTTGTATATTTTTGAAGGATATTAGAATGACACTATGATGGTTAGGGAAAATCATATGAAATTAATTGCTGTGTATAATACTACCAATAAGCATAGTATAAGAGAAAAAAGAGATCGTTATAAATTGTTCTTCCTGTTTGTAGTTCAGGAAATATGATAATTGGTCATATAGTGACCCTATTTATTTCCATCTCTTTATAGTTAAATAAGAATTTTTCTTTCAATGTTCTTTAAGATAAGTAGCTATATTATGTTTGCAATCGTTTGTACTCTCATCCTTTGGACTTTAAATCAAGGGCTCATGTTTTCTAGATGATGTAATTTGGGCTGCATTTCATGCATATTGACATTCTTTAATACCCATTTTTATGATGTAATATGGGGTGCTGTTCAGTGTTCACTGACATCCTTTGGTTTTGTTTCAACTCTGTGTTTGTATGTTTTACACTAAACGTGACTGAATTAAAGTGATATATAAGATTTAGTTTTAAAATAATGCAAAAATGAAAGTTGTGGCTCAGTGGAGAAAGCTTTTTATTTTTAAGTTGCTGTTGTAGGTTCGAATTTTGAAATCCATCTAAAGTCTAAACTCCTTCATTTTTTAACTTTTCTTTGCCAAGAACCATAGTCAACTTGCACTTCCTGGTGTTTCTGATGGAGTTGTCTAGGATTTGAATTCCCTCCCCCAACTATGGAATTATTGTTTATTTCTATTTTCACTATGCTGTTTTGTTTCTCTAGATTTATATTTTTATTTAAATAAATTTTCTTACTTGGGTCCTTATTATGTCTCTAAGAACACCAATTCCCTCTTCTTCGGCTGCTGCCCAACGCCCCTACATAGTTCTTCTTCTCTCTTTTTCATTTTTGTTTTCGTATTTTTCGCTATTGTTTTCTTCAAAACACGTTGATCTGTATTAGGTTTTAGGTTCTTTATTATTAATATTATTATTGTTTTTCCTTTCAACAACTGTGATTTTGATTTGAACCTAGCTAAATTTGTTTTTTAATTTTTCAGTTTGTTAGAAATGCCCCATGGTGTGAGGTTTGGGGACTATGCTTTCTCAAGCGACTCATAAGCAGTTCGTATCAGATCAAATGGGAAGATGAAAAATGCTAGAATACCCATAATTAGACCCTCCTGTTTCTCATCATCACAGAAACACAACCTACCGGTCCCACCAAACCAAACTTTCCTGCCAACACAAGACTCTTTCTCTCATCCAACTGCCACCTCTTTATCCTCTGCTCTACAGCAATACATCAACTCAGATAACCCTTCCTATGGCCAAAAGATACATTCCCATATTCTCAAAACTGGGTTCAGACCCAACGCCAATATCTCCATCAAACTCCTCATATTGCATTTGAAATGTGGCTATATTAAATATGCACGCAAAGTGTTTGATGAATTACCTCAGACAACTCTTTCTGCTTATAATTATATGATTGGTGGGTATCTCAAACATGGGTTAGTTGAAGAATCACTTAGTTTGGTTCGTAGGTTGGTTTATTCTGGTGAAAAGCCTGATGGGTTTACATTTTCTATGATTTTAAAGGCGTCTACTTGTGCTTGTGAAGTGCCTTTGCTGTGTAGTTTGGGAAGGCTGGTGCATGCACAGATACTGAAATTTGAGGTTGAACCTGATGATGTTCTTTATACAGCACTTGTTGACTCGTATGTTAAGCATGGGAAGGTTGGTTATGCGAGGACTGTGTTTGATATGATGTTGGAAAAGAATGTGATATGTTCAACATCTATGATTTCTGGTTACATGAATCAAGGCTCTGTGAAAGACGCTGAAGATATATTCAGGAAGACAATGGAAAAAGATCTAGTTGTATATAATGCAATGATTGAAGGTTACAGTAAATCAATTGAATATGCTAGGAGATCAGTTGAGGTTTATGTTGACATGCAACGGTTGAACTTTCGGCCTAATATATCTACATTTGCTAGTGTTATTGGGGCCTGCTCTGTGTTGGCAGCATTTGAAATTGGTCAACAAGTCCAAAGTCAACTTATGAAGACTGAACTTTTTACTGACATTAAATTGGGAAGTGCTCTAGTAGACATGTACTCTAAATGTGGACGAATTGATGATGCACGGAGAGTTTTTGACCACATGCCCGATAAGAATGTGTTTTCATGGACTTCCATGATTGATGGATATGGGAAGAATGGATTTCCAGATGAAGCACTTGAGCTTTTTAGCAAGATGCAAAACGACTACCACCTTGAACCCAATAATGTTACATTCCTAAGTGCTCTATCAGCATGTGGACATGCTGGGCTAGTTGATAAAGGGAAGAAAATTTTTGAGAGCATGGAGAGAGATTACTTGATGAAACCAAAGATGGAGCATTATGCTTGCATGGTTGATCTCTTAGGACGTGCAGGAAGTTTAAAGCAAGCGTGGGATTTTGTAAGAGGGATGCATGAAAAGCCCAATTCTGATGTTTGGGCGGCTCTGCTTAGTTCATCTAGGCTGCATGGCGATGTTGAGATGGCAAGCATAGCTGCAAATGAACTTTTTAAGTTGAATGCTGATGGTCGGCCTGGGGCATATGTTGCACTATCCAATACTTTGGCAGCTGCTGGGAAATGGGACAATGTAAGTGAGCTTAGGGATGTAATGAAGGTAAAAGGAATATCCAAAGATACTGGATACAGTTGGGTTGGAACCGACATTGCTTTGTAAGTTTTTATATTTGAGTAAAAGGTATAAACTGAAACTGACATTTTTAATTAGGGAGACAGTCTCTTTTAATTAGTTTGTGCAATATTTCAAACGTGGATGCTAAGTATCCAAGGATTCTAATGGTAAAAAGTATTTTGACAGAGCCTTGCTTGGTGTTTTTGTGTGTTAAATTTCTTAGCATCCTTTTCATTCAGATCAACTTAATTGGAAAATCTTTCAATGTAATCTTTTAAGAAGCTATCTCTCTCTCTCTCTCTCCCCCCTCCACCCCTCCCCCTCCCCCTCTTTTTCTTCCCCCATATTTAGCTGTGTTGTCTTTGCCTTAGCTTTTGTGCATGCTTGGAAATTTGCTGTAAACTTGTATAATTTGGATAGGGTAGTAAAAAAGCAATTTTTTTGTAGTGGCTATTTGCTTTGATTATTGTCATTTCTTTGTAAATTAATTATTTGTAGTGACTTTTGTTTGTTAATGCTATGTTTTGTTTTTAGAGCTATTAATTTTTGTTCTCTTAATTTTCTTTGTGCACCTTTTCCTGGTAGTTCTTAAACCATTTGTCTTGGTAAAATGAGGTTTCTCACCTCAGTTTATTGTAATAACCTTTAAAAAAAAAAAAAAAAAAAAACAGCTTCATGAATCTTTTCCTTTACAGTTATGCAAGATGTTTCCCATAATAGAGGGGAAAGTTTGCTAAGTAATATATATTTTTGATAAGTGCTAAGTAATATATTTTAAAAATTAACGAGTTAAATGGACAAAATTTTGAAAATATTTGGAGGGTATAGCCTTTTTATTGTTAAAATTTTGTTATTAAAACACGAATTAACTTAAGATTTAGAAATAAAAATCCATAAGATTGCTCACTTACCAATTATCCTCCCCCTCCCTCACCCTCTCAAGTCTCACCCTCAGTCGCAACCCGTTCCTACTGTCAGCACTGGTTGCACCCTCTGCCTGCCACCCATTGTGTCCCTTTACTCCACTTTCAACTTCTTGATCTGCTTTTTCGCATACAGCAACGCCACTGCACTGAACTGCTTCCTTCAATCCTCTCTCTCTCTCTCTCTCTCTCTCTCTAACTTTGTGAAGACAGTTTGAAGGTGAGATTTGCTAACTTTGCCAAAGATTTTTATTTTTAAAATTTTTTATGGATTTAATCTTCTAATCCATTATGGTTTGGTTATTTTGATGATGATCTCAGCCACTCCTTGTCCAAACATTCTTGTAAGTGTGTTAGTCTGCAACTCTCGAATCCAGGTAAGGTAATAGATTTTCATAGTACTCTTTGTGTGCTCCGATATTTTGATTGTTTCTTTTTTTTTTTTTTTTAAATTGTTTTTTATTTATGTATTTTTAAATTTGGAGGTTTTGATTCTTGCGAATATTTATGGATGGACTAGTTTGGATTATATTAATCTTTATGTTGTGAATTTGACTGTAATTGTTGGCATTTATGTCTGGGTAACACCAACCTACTGTGAATTTGTTTTGACATATTGTACACAAGGTGTTTGATGAAGTGATTTAGAGGGTCTAGATTGTGAATTTGACTGTAATTGTTGGCATTTATGTCTGGGTAACACCAACCTACTGTGAATTTGTTTTGACGTATTGTACACAAGGTGTTTGATGAAGTGATTTAGAGGGTCTAGGTTGTGACTTGCATGGCCTTGCCCTTGGTATTTTTGTGAGACGCGAAGCAGTTGAAGAGCTTTTGTCATATCCTTTGAAGATGAATATCTGCTTTGGGTTCTTGGGTTAGACTGCAAGCACAAATTCCAATCTTGTTGTAAAGCCTTTAACTGCAGATGCAGTTTGTTTTGTTTTTCTTTCTCTTCCACATGACAGCCCTTATGTTATGGTCTGTTACATGACAGCCCTTGTCTTGAACCTCATATGTCAAGTATGTTCTTAATTACAAAGGCTGGGCCTAGCTAAGATAATAGTTAATTATTACTGCCCTTTTCTGAATTCACATTTATAGTGTGAATTAAGATTGGCTTCGTTTAGTAATGATGTGCGAGAATTAATTTAAGTGGTCTAAATTTTGATGAGAAGCAGGAATGACATTCTCCCCTCCTCTTTCCAAGTTGACATTCTGATGTAAGACAACCTAGGCTTCCCACCTAGATTAGACCCATCGTAGACCTTAGGCTTCCCACCTAACGTGTTTGGATTCACCACCAAACAAACACAATGCAATCTTTGCAAATAATCTCAATAATAATAATCATAGTCTGTCAAAACAAAAGAAATCATCCGGAGCTTTATATGCAGCTTCCAGGAATCACAAAGATAAGGATAAACTCTCCTAAACAAATCCTAAAAAATTTCAAATACTAATCTAATAATCCTAAATAATTTCAAATACTAATCTGATAATCCTAAACAAAGGATAATGATGAACAACTAATCCTAACCAACTCAGATACCAATCCAAACTAAACAAATAACCACGTTACAATCTGAAATTATCCACTGAAAATCTAAAATGAAATATTGAAATAAGATTTGGTTATGCTTCTGCATTACATTCTTTGCCACAATGGCTACTTGTTGCTGTTGAGATGGTGAATTTGTTTCTAATTTTTTTTCAATTCTTTCTCTTTTCTCTAAGTACCTACAGTCACTAAGTCAATCTATTATTATAAGGACTAAAAAAGTTATAAAACTGATATATATTTTTGTAGTTTTCAAAAAAAGAATAGGAAAAAAAGAAAAGAAAAGAAATCATCTCTTAAATCTATGAAGTGGGTGGCTGTGTTGCAGTGATATATAAGCGGTGTGGACCTGCACAGTATAAATGTAGTATAGAGTAAGCCTGTATGGAACAAGGGATTCAAGCATAACTTTGTTCGTCTTAAAAGAAAAACAAAGCTAAGATGCAATCAGTTTGTTAGAATTTTTAAATGATTCATTGTTGGCTTGTTCTTTCCCCTGCATCTGGTCTCATAGATTCTTTACAAATTTACAAGAATTATAGTGGCAAAAAATAGCTACTAAAGTGGTCACATTCTAATTCATACACTTCTTCAGCTATCTGTTTTGGAAGTTCATTGTCTTGATGCAGACTGCAAACATGAGGGTGAAAAAGGCAGCAAATGTGACTAAAATTGCAGCAGTTGGCCCCATGAAGTTCAGGTCGTACCCAAAATGATTTTCCACATACCATTTGATGGTTGGATCTGGCACAATTCCTGGCACTTTGATCGTTGCATTAATGTCACCATACTGTGTCACAATTAGTCCATAAGCTGTCCATGCCACTGGGCAGATATAGTAATACCATGTCCACCACTTGGGGATTCTCTGAAAGTTCAAATTGTGATTGTATGTGAGGAGAAGTGCTGATTTTAAAGGTTATACAAAGCAATGGAAATGAAATTACCGGTTTGGGGATGAAAAAGCCAGAGAAGAGAGTGAAGAGTGCATAGAATGCTGATGCAAAGATAGCAGCTGTTTGATGATTTGGTGTGATTGAAACCGTCATCATTCCTTAGTATGTAAAGTAGAGGAAGGAGAAGAAGGTGATGAAGAAGAACCAGAAGAACTTTGCTACTGTCCATTGAAAGCTCACCATCGCGTATACTATAAGAGAATAATATGTAGTCTGAACAAATATGTATGGTATTTCAACAATCACCTGCATAACAATGTCAGAGTTTAATAGACTTGGACAAGTTCATAATATTTAATTTGTAACACTTCAATTGATCTTTATTTCTTAGTGAAGACACTTTTTCTCACCTGCGCTATGGCATATGGTAAAGAACTCCGGCAGCTCTTTCTCGATAAAACATTGTTCTTTCAACAGCTACAACTGGCTGCATGGTTGAACAGTTGTTAATTCCAACAAATAGGACGGCAACATACATGGCTCCAATGATCATGGTGAGATCAGTTGTGTTCTCCCTAAACAAAAACACAAGAAATAAGATAGAGAGCTAGTATATGATACTACTGCGCTTTATTCAGCAGAATCTCCACTGAATCCGAGTGGGCGTATATGCTAACCTTTTGGTGCCAGCCTGCCAGAAAATTGTCCCAAGAAAAAGGGCAGCTGCTAATGTGAAGAAGTATCGAACAAGGTTATAATGAGGACTTCTCCAATGAGTCCACCAGTGCTTCCAAAGGCAGGATTTGAATTGGCCCCATGTGGACTGAGAGTACTGAGTAGGAAAATGGAGATCTGATGACCCCTCCAATGGAGTACTTAATTCTTTTACTAGAGCCTTTGTTTGTCTGTTCATGCCATATAATGTTAGATCCAAAACCCACAAAACTTACCAATTCCAGAAATTGTTACTGTTTTTGTGACATGTAAAATACTTACTGAGACAAGGATGATGATTTGTAATGCTCAGCAAAATCAATTCCAAGTCGGACTTCAGATGCAACTGAGCTCACTTCTAGCATCCATGTTGCTGGGTTTTGTTTATCTCTGATTTTAGTGACTCCAGGAATTGCCTGCAATTACAAATCAATGGTGAAATTAGAATGTATTTTAATTTATGTTTCTATTAAGAAGTTTATAAAATACCTCAAAGTATTCAACAATTTTGCAAGAATTCTGACCCAACTGTCCAGAGTAGATGACTTGTCCTCCTCTCTTCATCAATAGCAGCTCATCAAAGGATTCAAAGATATCAATGCTAGGCTGATGAATTGTGCAGACTACTGTTCTACCGGTGTCCACTGTATTCCTCACAGTCCTCATAACAATGGCTGCTGCCCTTGCATCAAGCCCTGAAGTTGGTTCATCCATAAATATGATTGAAGGATTAGCAACAAGCTCCACTGCTATTGTCAACCTCTTCCTTTGTTCTGTGGATAAACCAGTGATTTCCGGAAGCCCTACAATAGTATTTTTGAGACCATTGAGTTCTACTAGTTCTATCACTTCATCCACAAAAGCCTGGAAAGAACCCGCAAATGAAAATTTTTAGCTACAGTAGTTAAATTCAAACTATACATTTGACATGCTATTGACATAATCTTGATTCTTACCATTTTTTCTTTATCGTTGACTTCTTTAGGGAGTCGGAGGAAAGCTGAGTAGATCAAGGA
This sequence comes from Quercus berberidifolia, assembly GCA_028535905.1. NCBI lineage: Eukaryota > Viridiplantae > Streptophyta > Magnoliopsida > Fagales > Fagaceae > Quercus > Quercus berberidifolia. The sequence continues at coordinate 19,099 of JAPQVW010000177.1, read as the reverse complement.
CTCTTTCACTGTGACTTGAGGGGAGTGAATGTCTGTCTGCTCACAGTAACCAGAAATTCTTGCAAATGTTTCCTGCTTTTTGGAAAACCCAGAAATTCTTATATCGCCTTCAATGTAGCCCCCTGTTTTTCGCCCTGCAAGAACATCCATCAATGTTGTCTTTCCAGCCCCACTGACTCCCATCAAAGCAGTCGGGACTCCAGGTCTAAATGCTCCAGTCACTTCCTGAAGCAACTGTAGCCTGTCCCCTTTCACACCTTGATCCTTCATTTCCTGTACATTAAGAGTCATTCAGGTAGTTGAATTAAGATACTGTAAGTGATGTCCTAATACATACTAGAATTAAAATAATACCTTATAGAGAATTTACAAGTTAAACTTGAGAATACTAATGAGATATAGAACGAGAAGGTTGAATACTTATGGAGAATACGGCATTTTCCACCTCATTTTCATCTTCCTATTTTTCATCCTCCCTGTTTTCTGCAGTTGATAGAATGGTTTTAGTCGTATTAGAGGTGACTACCCTCCTAGAATTAAAGGAAGAAAGGAGTATTTGGGTTAAATTCTGCCTCCTCTGTTTATTCATCTTAACGCTTAAATACAATTAATCAAGATAACTCCTAGTCTTATGGTTCTATCACAAGATAGACCTCATCCTAATAACAACTTAATCAAATTCAAAAAACAATTATCCTAACATGATAACAATTATCCTAACACAATAATAACTACTCCGTAAGGCAATCATCACAAGTCCAATAACTTAGCCACTGTTTGACTCAGCGGCTGCTTCTAATTCCACGTGTCCATCTTCTAGCTCCTTATGCCCGTGGGTCATAACATTCCCACCCACTGGAAGACGAATCTTGTCCTCAAGATTCAAGTGAGGGAACTGTTGCTGTAACTCCGGAAATGGCTCCCACGTAGCATCTTCGCTAGCTGTACCCGTCCAGTGCACCAAGGCTTCCTGAAGCACTTTCTTTCCTGCCTTGCTCCAGCAAAAATCCAGTATAGCAGCAGGTTCAAACAGCAGCTTGCCGTCATCTTGCACTTGGGGAAGCTCTTGCGCTGCACGGTCGGAGCGGCCCAACTGTTTTTTTAATTGCGAGACGTGGAAGACCGGGTGAATCCGGGAATCGGCGGGAAGTGCAATCCGATAGGCTACCATCCCTAAGCGTTCCACCACCTGGTATGGCCCGTAAAAACGGGGAGATAGCTTCTGGTTTCCTCTGGTTCAAACCGACAATTGTCGAAAAGGCTACAACCGGAGATAGACGAAGTCACCAGGCGCAAACTCCAGCTCGCGGCGGTGATGATCGGCATTAATTTTCATCCTCTGTTGAGCTGTGACTAAACTTTCCTTCAGGAGTCGAAGAATTTCATCTCGGCTGCGCAAGGATTGCTCAACGTGTGCCATTAACGTCTCCCCACGCACATACGAGTGAATGGTTGCTGGAGGCCGCCCATAAACAACTTCGAAGGGGGTTATGCGAGTGGCCGTATGGTAGCTTGTGTTGTACCAATATTCTGCCCAAGGCAGCCATTTGAGCCACTGTTTTTGCTTGGAGATTGCAAAGCAACGTAGGTAAGTTTCTAAGCAACGATTGAGGACTTCCGTCTGACCATCCGTTTGAGGGTGGTAAGCAGAGCTCATGCGCAACTCAGAGCCTTGTAGGCGAAAGAATTCCGACCAAAACCGGCTAGTGAAAACAGGGTCCCGATCAGAAACGATGGAACGCGGCATGCCGTGAAGCCGCACCACTTCTTTGACAAACGTCTTTGCCACCCCTTTTGCTGAATAAGGATGCTTAAGAGCTATGAAATGGCCATACTTGGATAGGCGATCCACCATAACCAAGATGACAGAGAAGCCATTCGACGCCGGCAGCCCGTCAATGAAATCCATTGACACATCTTCCCAAACTCGGTCCGGAATGGGCAGCGGTTGTAATAGCCCAGCCGGTATCATCGTATCGTGCTTGTTACGTTGACAAACATCACATTGCTGAATGTAATATTGAACATCTCGCTTCATGCTGACCCAATGGAAGTTGGCAGCCAATCTTTTTAAGGTGCGAAAAATTTCGAAATGTCCCCCAACGGGTGTATCGTGGAACTCACGAATGATGGCTTCCTTGTATAGAGAGTTTGAAGACAAAACCAGCCTACCTTTCTATCACAGTTGTCCACCCCGTGCTTCATAGCTGCTCATGCTCTTGGCGCCGGTTTGCAAGTCATTCCTCATAGTGATTAAGAACGGATCGTTGTGGGCTTCTCGACGAACCATGGCTAACCAAGTGGGCTGTGGGCAAGATATAGCCGTTAACTCCCCATGTAACCGTGACAGGGCGTCGGCTGCCACGTTCTCACGACTCGGTCGGTACTCGATCTCGTAGTCGTATCCCATCAACTTCACAAGCCATTTTTGTTGGTCCAAGGTTGAGATGCGCTGTTCTAGCAGGTATTTCAGACTTTTATGATCCGTTCTAATGCGGAACCGCCATCCCAACAGATAGTTGCGCCATTGGTGGACCGATAATACAATGGCCATCAATTCCTTCTCGTAGGTGGAGCGCACCAAGGCCCGGCCCGAGAGCGCCTTGCTGTAGTAGGCTATGGGCCGTCCATCTTGCATTAGAACTGCACCTAGCCCAGTCCTGGATGCATCAGACTCAACCACAAACTGTTTGGCGAAGTCCGGCAATGCGAGAACAGGTGCTTGGATCATTGCTTGCTTGAGCGTGAGGAACGCTTTCTCGGCGGTTTCGGACCAATGGAACCCATCTTTCCTTAATAACTGGGTGAGTGGTGCTGCGATGGTGCCGTAATTTTTGATGAATTTCCGGTAGTAACCGGTTAACCCCAAGAATCCGCGAAGAGCGGTGGTAGTTGTTGGAGTCGGCCAGGTTTCCATGCTTCGGATTTTTGCTGAATCAGCGGCCACACCTGTAACATTAATGACATGGCCGAGGTACTCCACCTCCTTCCGAGCAATTAAACACTTAGAATGGTTTACATATAACTGATTATCCATCAAGGTGTGCAGCACCGTGTCTAAATGAAGTAAATGCTCATCCAAGTTTTGCTATAAACCAATATGTCATAAAAAAAAAACAAGGACGTACCTTCGCAAGAGTGCTCGGAAAATATTGTTCATCAAGGATTGGAATGTCGCCGGAGCATTGGTGAGTCCAAACGGCATGACCAAGAATTCGTAGTGGCCATCATGGGTGCGAAAGGCGGTCTTATGGATGTCGTCGGTTTGCACTCGGATTTGATGATATCCGGACTTAAGATCCAGCTTAGTGAAGAATGTCGCACCATGGAGTTCGTCAAGCAACTCATCGATGGCTGGGATTGGGAATCGGTCCTTGACAGTGACGCGATTGAGCGCTCAATAGTCCACGCAAAAGCGCCAAGAACCATCCTTTTTTTTAACCAAGAGTACCGGTGATGAAAAAGGACTGAAACTCAGACGTATAATCCCAGTGGCGAGCATCTCCTTGACAGCCCGCTCGATTTCGTTCTTTTGGATGTGGGGGTACCGGTAAGGGCGAACACTCACAGGCCCGCTCCTTGGTTCTAAGGGAATACGGTGATCATGGGTACGGAGAGGTGGCAACATTTTTGGTGTATCAAACACCTGCTGGTACTGCTTCAATAGTGCGTCGAGTTCGCTGCATTGGTCCGACGTTGCCTCTGATGTGAGCGCGTTGGTGGGCATAATGCAAAATCTCATATTCGATGAGTCGGGCAATGGAGTGGGCGGATTCTGGAATTACCTTTCCTGTCTCGTCCCCATGTATCACAAATGTATGGCCGTCGACCGAAAATTCCATGGAAAGCTTACTCCAATCATGTAGCACACGGCCAAGGTTTTGTAGCCATTGTATACCCAAAACCACATCTGAGCCTTGTAAATCAATAGGATACATGTTGGTCCTGAATTTGTAGCCTTGTATTTCCATGGGCACTGCCAAATAGAATTCATCGCATCGTAGCCTTTCACCGTTGGCTACAATTACTTGGAAGGCCGGCGTTGGAGTTGTCAGACAGCCCAATCGCTTGGCAAACTTCAGGCTAATGAAGTTATGTGTGTTGCCGCTGTCGATAAGAATGTGCAACTGCCTTCCACGGACTAAGCCAGTAACTCGCATTGTTCGGGGCGTGGACACACCAGACAACGCATGAAGTGATATTTCCGGTACCGCTTGTGGTGGCTCGCTTTCAGGATCAAACTCAACCGCCCCGGAATTTTCTTCCGTCTCTTCCATTAATTCTAAGATGAATAATTGCTGCTTCTTGCATCGGTGTCCTGGTCCGAACCTTTCATCGCAGTTGTAGCATAAGCCTTTTTCCCGTCACGCTTGCATCTCAGTCCAGGACAATTTGCGGAATGTTGGATTGGCGGAAGGTCTGTTGCTGGGATTAATGGTTGTGGAGGTCTTGATGGGTGTGGGAGTAGGTAGGAGTGAAGGTTTGTATGGTGGGTTTTGTAGCAGTGAAGGTTTGGATGTCGTAAACAATGGTCGTCGTATTTTGGAGAGTTTTTCTTCTAGCAACCGAGCCAAGCTTGCTGCATGAAGCAAAGTGGTAGGCCGAAAGAGTTTCACCTCGGCGCGTGTCTCTTCTTTTAGTCCGCCGACATAGCTTCCGACCAACGCTCGTTGTGGCCACTGGCGTACTCGTGTTGCTAAACGCTCAAACTGCATTTGGTATTCTTGCACGGTGCCCGTTTGCTGTAGTTTCGCGAGGGCCTCGTCGAAATCTTCATAGTCCGAAGGGCCAAAACGAATGCATAAGGCCTGAGTGAACTCTTCGCATGTCACGTTTGGTTGGGATTGTTCATACCATTGATACCATTCTAAGGCATCGTCCTGCAAGTGAAAAGAAGCCAGCAACACCTTTTCATTGTCATTGGTTCTCTGGTAATGAAAAAATTGCTCTGCTTTGTAGATCCAACCCGTTGGGTTGTCCCCATCGAAACGAGGAAAGTCCAGACGTGAAAATCTGGTCTGTAGTCCGCCCTGGTGAATTCCTCGGCTTCCTTCTCTAGTTTCACGGTTCCGGTTGATGGAACCATGGTCTCGGTTATCGTCGCTATGGTTCTCATCTACCCGAATCCCCCTGCTTTCCATAGCTCGACTCATCTTGGCCACGACATCAGTGAGAGCCTCCATGGCTCCCTTCATGCCTGCAAACTCTTCCCTTTGAGAATCGGTTTGCTGTTTGAGGGAATGGGTGCTAATCTCCAAGGCAGCCAGGCGGTCATCATTGGTGGTTGAACGTGTGTTTGGCGGAATGGTGGTCATGGCTCTGATACCAATTGCCATGATCTGCAGTTGATAGAATGGTTTTAGTCGTATTAGAGGTGACTACCCTCCTAGAATTAAAGGAAGAAAGGAGTATTTGGGTTAAATTCTGCCTCCTCTGTTTATTCATCTTAACGCTTAAATACAATTAATCAAGATAACTCCTAGTCTTATGGTTCTATCACAAGATAGACCTCATCCTAATAACAACTTAATCAAATTCAAAAAACAATTATCCTAACATGATAACAATTATCCTAACACAATAATAACTACTCCGTAAGGCAATCATCACAAGTCCAATAACTTAGCCATTGTCTGACTCAGCGGCTGCTTCCAATTCCACGTGTCCATCTTCTAGCTCCTTATGCCCGTGGGTCATAACATTTTCACCCAAACCAAACACACTTAACGTATTGTGAACTTTCTTTTCTCAGCCAATCTGAGTCCACACAAACCAAGAGCCGATTCTGCAATGTTGCTTGCCGTGTTTAAGAGAGTTGGAAGAGCCCTGGTGCCGATATAGCAATCGGCTTCTATCTGTAGATGGTTGAATCTAACTTCTACCGTTGGTAGTCGGATCTCAACTCTGCATCAGAATATTTGGTAATGAATTCATGGACAACAAATTTCATAATCAGCAAGAACAATACAGCAACAAGAACATGCAGATACAAAAAAAAAAAAAAAAAATGAAGCAAAATATTGTTGACTCAAACTTACTCATCAATACGAGCTCTTAGTTTCTTTAAGAATTTCTCATTATCTTCCTCGGGAACCTTGAAGTTCCTCTGAATGAACTCTTCTCTGTCATTGGCATCAAGATTTCGAACATCCACCACTTTGTTCACTATCTTGGCCTCATCGTTCTGATCACCCTCCACAGCATATTGCAATATACTAGTTCTCAAGCGATCGTAGGTGGGAAGGTTTTGTATGATGGTAGCCCATGCTAAAGCCGCCTCCTCATCTTCTCTTCTTGATGATCTTGAAGGACTTGCAAAAGGGTTCTGCACATCCGCGTTCACTATCTCGCTCATTTTGTTCTATATCTCTTCAATGCCCTCACTAGTGTGAGAGAGAGAGAGAGAGAGAGAGAGAGAGAGAGAGAGAGAGGAAATTCTACTTTTGATGTGAATATTGTGCCATGCAAACGAATATATATATATCTTTGTGTGTGTGTATTGAAGTGGAAGTGAGACTCATTTGAAGCAGGAGTTCCGAGAGCATTATGAGCGTGTAAGAGTGAGGCGGCGGGACATGCAAAGATAGTGATACGTACAAAAACATAGATTATTATGTATATTATAATATACATAATATATACATATATTATATTAATTATAATATTATAATGCAATTTTGCTTCTAGAACAATACTTCATAAGATGTATTCTGATCTACTAATCAAATAATTCCTTAAAAAAAAAAAGAATTCTACTAATCTAATCACATTCATTTGTCACGGTAATTTATAAAGATTATATAGTAAAATTATATTGCCTCTAGCATTATTATTAAAATTCTACTCATTAGAATTTAAATATAGAGAATTGTACCTACAAATTCATCAATACAAATTTACACTTGTAAAACATATTCAATTGTTTGATTTTCAAACTTGAGAGTTTGTGTTTACAATATGTATCCATTGCTAACAAAGCAAATGGACATGACAAATTATCTATAAAAAAAAAAACTCTAAATTTTAAATGGACAAAGTCCATTACAAATTTTATCTACAGGTATTAATGGTGTGACAGTTGATGGTGAATGAAATATTGAACCTTTCTTTTCATTTATTGTTAAGTATGCAACATAATTGCACCAAAATCCTTTCTCAATAATCATGACAAATATGATGAATTTTTGATAGCAAGAATTTGCTATTAAATGGTATAATTTAGATTACATAGTGTTGTAATTATTTATGGTTACAGGCTATCGCTTGTATAATATAGCTTTGGCATCACCCTCCAATCCATTGTATAATATAGCTTTGGCCTCTCTATACTATCACATTTTGAAATGTGTAATGATTATTACACATTCATTGTACACATATTATCACATGAATTGAAATCGTATTTTCAAAACACGATTTCAAAAAAGAATGCATACATAATTCCATTGTATAATAGCTTTGGCTTCTCTATATATACTATCTCATTTTGAAATGTGTAATGATTGTTACACACTCTTTATTAATTATACATGTACTTATTGTATACATATTATCGTATGAACTGAAATCGTATTTTTAAAATATGATTTCAAAAAGAAATGCATACGAAATATGCAATAATGAGTGTGTAATCACCTTTGTGTTTGCATGTGTAAAGACTAAAGACTACTCCTACCACATTGATCTTATATGTGTCTTGAAGGGGTGGCTATGCTAGCTTCCATATGGCTTTGGTCTCTCATGCTACTAGTACGGATGTCATTCGATGGAGGCTTAAAGGCATTAAGCATCTAACAAAATAGAGAGAAAATTGAGATTGAAACTCTCTAATTCATTGAATTGATTAATAGCATGTTGCTCTATCCTTGTGTGTGTATATATATATATATACAATTTGGCGGGAAATCAAAACAGAAAAACTAATTCAGTAACTAAATAATGGTTCTAGAATTAGTTATAAAACACAGTAAGACAGGTGTATTAGTTAATCACGTTCACAACACGTGATATAGCTAATGTTAATGATAGAAATATAAGAACAACAGGTAGCTTTAAGTCCTAGTGCGGGTAAACGACTGTAGCCTAGCTTCCGACTTTTTTCTTTATAAACTTGCATAATTCCATGCATGCACTACTCATGCATTTTGTATCATGCACGTAAATAATCATTTTCTATTAGATCAAGTTGGCTTTGCTCTTGCTCTTGTATATATACTAGTACTCTGTATATGTTGGACTAATCATGGATTAATTGTTATTTGCTTCGTACTTGTCGTGGCCTTCACATGCATATGGACACCTTTCACGTACATGAAAATTTGGAATTTCTTGGGATGTTCAAGTTGCCATAGCTAGCCTTCTCCATGTTGGTGCGAGGTGATGATCGATCTCCATTGGTCTTTGCTTAGGAATTGTTGAGCTATATTATACAAGATAAGGGGCTATATATGTCCTAACTTCACTTACAATAGTGTTCACAATTTGGGAAATATTTAGCTTTATAAACCTTAGAGATATTATAATTAAGATAGGCACCGCATCAGCCTTGTTTTGCGAATATTTCCATAATGAAAGCTTGTAAATTCCTGAACCCTAATCCACCATTTCTCTTTGTGTCACACATTATTTGACCCCGTCCTACTCCTACACAAGCCTTACTGTTTCTTTCTCCTTGGTGACCCCACCAGAAATTTCATATAATTCCTTCCAGCTCTTCATATGGAGATTTTGACAACCGAAAACAGCTAATCACGTAGGCAGTTACTGCTTGTGCATGCCTCTAATTTGCTTATCACTCTGTTCCTTGATGCATACTTATCAATGCTCAAAAAAAGAGAATTCCTTGAAAATTTAAATGGTAACCTTTCCCAAAGGAACAACATGCCCATGAAAAAGTTAATAGCTTATATATTAATGGATTCCAAACACGTTAATCAAAACAAATCCAAACTACAAATTAATCAACCAAAACTAAGTCATATTGGGCGCAAGTTATGTATTTGCTAGTGATTTCAATCAACTTTCCTATTTAATATTTTCTAACCCCAGAACAAACAAAGGAATGTTACAGACTGAAGAAAATTTGGAAACTGAAGATTACAGTTAAGTGCATATATGAGAAAGAGTTTTAAGGTTTTTGTCCTGTTTTGACTGTATGGTTACAACGAATGATTTTATAATTTTCTTTGGGGTGTGACGTTTTAGGTTGGTTTTTTAACATGTATGATTTTAAAGAATTCTCAAATGGTGTAGCAATCGAGCTTTTGTGACTTAAAATTGTCTTCGTGGCAAAAGTTTATGTGGGTACTTTTCCTACGTATCAAAATAGGCTTAACTATAGGACCAAATTTTCTCTCAGCTTCTGCTAGTATCAGAAGTATTAGATTAGATTAGATATTGATTGTATAAATTTGTTACAGCACATGGAAGTTACCAAGCCAAAAATTTGGACACAATGAAGGACATTTTTTTTGAAGTCTCAACAGTGTGAAAATGTTTTTTTTTTTTTTTTTTTTTTGCATTTTCAGGGACTTTGAGTTGTGTAAGTAAATGTGGATATTAAAGTACAAAACCTGTGTAGCTGGCACCAATGGATTGAGGACTATGGAACTGAATCATTGTTGCCTTTTTATATTAGTGATTTTGTGGTACTACTTTCATTCTTAAATTCTTGAGATCTTTAGGTGTAAGTCTATTGGAAATATGTAGAGTTGTTATAGCATAATTATTGACTAATACAAGGTTGAAACAGAACAAAAGAAAAAACAATTATTACCATTTTAATAAAACAACGTTTCTTTTTTTTTTTTTTTTTTTTTTTTTTGGGGGGGTAAGAACTGATAAAATAACACTAACTGAATAGTAATGAACTTACAAAAAAAGGCATCTTGCTTTCAGATTTTTCTAACTAAACTGAACTTTTTATTAAAAAAGACATCTTAAGTTTCCTACAAAAATAAATTGAAGTCTTATACAACTATCAGAATTTTCAGTCTAGGATGGCTTCTGTTATATGTATATATAATTATATATAGGAATCATTTTGATTAGTAGAAACTGCTATAACAAGAATTTCTTTCATCACTCTCTTCTATCTGATCTGGAAGTTTAGAGTCTTTATGCAATAGGCAAACATGAATGCAAAGAAGACTGCAAAGCAAACCAAAACTCCAGCAACTGGCCCCATGAAATTGGGATCAAACCCAAAATGGTTTTCAATATACCATTTGATAGTGGGGTCAGTCGTCATCCCAGGTACTGTAATGGTGTCCTCCACATCCCCATATTGTGACACAATCAATCCATAGACAGTCCATGCTACTGGGCAAATCCAATAATACCAAACCCACCACTTTGGAATTTTCTGAAAGTTCAAAAATCAATGAAATATATGTCAAAATGAATAATTTAGCTTATTCCTAAAAAGTTATTTTTGAAAGGAGAAATAGTACTTAGTACTTACAGGTCTTGGGATAAAGAAGCCTGAGAAAAGATTGAAGACAGAATAGAATGCTGCTGCAAAAATGGATGCTACTTGGAGGTTTGGTGTCATGGAAACAGTCATCATGCCATAATATGTGAAGTATAGGAAGGAGAAGAAGGAGACAAAGAAGAACCAGAAGAATTTTGTGGCTGTCCATTGAAATCCCACCATGGCATACACAATAAGTGTATAATATGAACTTTGAACAAGCACGTATGGTATTTCAGTAATCACCTGCATATCAAACATTAAAGTCATTTTCTTATTTAGAAACTATTGAACTGAGTGGTAGCATTCTACTTAAAAGTTCTCTTTGTGAAAATCGGGCCTAGAAATTCAATATATGGTTGGAAAAATTTGAGTACTCTTTTAAAACAAATGAGGTCTCCTAGAAAATTTAGATCTTTAAAGATCAAAGACAATCCAATGTAATTTGCAACGATCCTACTGAAATTAACACTCTTTTGATAGTGAAGTACCATACAAAATGAGAGCTTAAGTAACCTACTATGTGAACAGCCAAGTGGACGTTTTACAGATGAACATAATTCAAGAACTCAAATAGTTGGGTTTCTTCAACAATCTGATAAAAGTCGTCTTTATAAAATATGTTAGAATGCCTAATATTCCCTATTTAAGACATGAAGTCATTGAGAGTAGGATGATAATATTAATGCATTCAAACCTGTGCAAGGGCATAAGGCAATGCAGAGTACATCCCAGCAGCTCTTTCTCGATAAAACACTGTTCTTTCAATGGCTACTATCGGTTGTACTGTTGAGCAATTATTAATTCCTAAAAACACTACAGCTGCATACATTGCTCCAAGTATCGCAGTAAGATCACTTGCAGCCTCCCTATACCATAAAATATTTTAGACATTGAAAAAAATTAGTCAACAGAATGATGAAGGTTTGAGTTATTTTGCCCATAAAATCAATGAGATAATTCAAATTATATTATTTGAAGGAAACAGAAGACCTTTTAGTTCCGACTTTCCAGAAAATTGTCCCAACCATTAGGGCGGCAGCCAAGGTGAAAGAGAATCTAAAAAGGTTATAATCGGGACTTCTCCAATAAGTCCACCATGTCTTCCATAAGCAAAATTTGAATTGCCCCCATGTGGATTGAGAGAACTGTGTGGCAAAATATAGGTCCTCTGCTCCGGGTTGTGGAGTGCTTAACTCTTTTACCAAGGCCTTATTTCTCCTGCACATAAATGCATATGTTTGATCAAGACTGGTAATCACTCTTGCTCTTGTATTTCTATGACGAATATCTTGACTTACTGATGCAAGGATGATGACTTGAAGTGTTCAGCAAAGTCAATTTCAAGCCTAACTTCAGCGGCCATTGAGCTCACTTCGAGCATCCATGTTGCGGGGTTGTACTTCTCCTTGATTTTTGGGACTCCAGGAATTGCCTGCAAAATGAGTATTGAATCAGATAGTGCATTATGCTTTTATAACTTATGGATGAAGAAAAATATCAAGAAGAAAAAAGTACCTCAAAATATTCTATGATTTTGTGAGAATTTTGGCCCAAAGGTCCAGAGTAGATGACTTGTCCTCTCTTCATCAATAGTAGATCATCAAAGGCTTCAAAAATGTCAATGCTAGGCTGGTGAATGGTGCACACGACTGTTCTTCCAGTATCTACAGTATTTCTCACAGTCCTCATGACAATGGCTGCTGCCCTTGCATCAAGACCTGAAGTTGGTTCATCCATGAAAATGATTGAAGGATTGGCAACAAGCTCAACTGCAATTGTCAGCCTCTTCCGCTGTTCTGTTGACAACCCTGTAATTCCTGGAAGCCCCACTATAGCATCCTTTAGATTGTCTAGCTCCACCAATTCCATTACTTCATGAACAAAAATCTGAAAAGAATAAACCCAAGAAGAATTGTTTTAGCCCCTATAGGTTGCTACATACGAGGTTTAGAACAGTTTATAAGAGTTATATTAAATTCACACCATCTTTTCTTCAATGTTGACTTCTTTAGGGAGACGAAGGAAAGCTGAATAAATCAAGGATTCTTGCACAGTGACTTGAGGCGAGTGAATGTCAGTTTGTTCACAGTAACCAGAAATTCTTGCAAACGTTTCTTGTATCTTAGGGAATCCAGAGATTCTAATATCACCTTCGATGTAACCACCTGTTTTTCTTCCTGCTAAAACATCCATCAATGTTGTCTTTCCGGCTCCACTGACTCCCATAAGTGCTGTTAAGACCCCAGGCCTAAATGCCCCCATTACTCCTTGAAGTAATTGGAGCCTGTCATCTGCTACTCCTTGTTCCTTCATTTCCTGGTCAAACCACAAAGTGATAGAGGTAGTTTAGCTAGACTTAAAAATTCTTAATTTAGAGACACCATTTTATGTTTAAATAATTATGATTATATATAATCTTTTTTTGGTAGAAAGAGAATGGAAGATGGGCAGTAGACAATTACAGCGGGCATGTCCACATAGTAATTCACATTGTCGAAAGACATTGCCAAAGGGGTGAATGGGAGAACCATTCCTCTCTTGGGAGCAACATCATTGGCTATCTCAAGAGTTGAATCAGCATTTCTACTTATTCCATTACTATTAGATCGGCTGCTCATAGTCATGATTTCCATTTCTCCTGAGTGAATCCGAGTCCATGTAAGGCAACAAATAACATAATGAAATTCACATTGATGATTGACTATGCAAAAGACTAAAATTGCCAATAATGTTTTGTTGCATACTTGTATTGTTTCCATCAGAAGGAGACAAAAATTGAGAATTAGAATCTCTCTTTGACACGGGTCTTCTCAGACTTGGTTCTTTATAGTCGGCTTCCATCTCTCCTGCAGCTTCTTCAGATATTATTGCTTGTGGCTTTCCCATTGCTAGTGTTTTGAACAAGAGAAAAGATAAAAAATTGTCACTTTGAAAAAAACAGATTGAAATTGCAAATTCACATGCACCCTTAAACAGAATGTTGTCCTTACGGTTAAGGTACATAAGTGCTAAGGTGTATAGGACGTTAAATAGAACCGTGAACCCGAGCAATCCTCCTGCGCCAATCCAGTACCAGTTTTTGTCAGAGAAAACACCGAAGCTCTCAAGGACTGCGACACCCAATCTGGTTGCATTGTCTGAAGCCTGTAGTGGTATTTTTTTAGCGAACCAAAAGCATAATTCTCTTAATTTGTTCTTATGTTTTGAACTTTGTTTCAATATGTTACTAAAAATATGCATAGAATGTAAAATGTAAAAACATACCAATTGGTTCATCCACCTCGGAGCAAACATTTCATTTACAGCAATGGCATTGAAACCGTATGACATAGGTGAGACCCAGTAGCCCCAAACCCACCATTTTGGAATTTCACCTGTTATAATCAAACCAAATTTTGAATTAGTTCAACGAACTCTAATGTAAATTTTTTGTTTTTAAGAAAGGTTTTCGCTGCTTTGAAATCTATGTTAAAATTTTTGATTTTTTACTAACCTCTAGGAAGGATGAAACCTCCAAGGAGGAACACAAATAGGAGAGTGAGAGTTCCACAAGTGTTGGCAATGATCATACTCCTGCAGACTGCAGTGATGAGCCTAAAGAGCCCAGCAGCCATTTGTTGGAACAAAAATACCAAGAAGAGTTGCTTGAAGAACCTGTCCATGGGGTTGGGATAGAATGTTCAATTGTCTGGAATTTTTTAGTGTCTTAAAAGATATTATGTTAAAGTGAACTAGTGACACATTTCATAGCATTTTTTCACAATGGTTAACATGGTCAGTTGTAATTGAACCAATATCATTTCCCATAGATCTACCATTAACATCATTTTTATTATACACCAAACCATATTAGCCGATGTGAGATAGATATTGAAATATTGGTTTAATTACCTGCTAGCTTCAGGGGCAAATCCTATGGAGTAGTATGTAATGACTGTCCAAACAACGGACTCGAGAACAGATATGGGGATCCGGAGAACCACGTTTGGTAGTGTGAAAGTCCAAACTGGGTGAAAGAGGATGTCTCTCTGCTTGTAAAATACTGGAAGCCTTGCAATGGTCAGTGATAGCTCAGCAACGCCATTGAACATGTTAATCATCATGGTATATAGTAGTGCTCCAATATATACTGCCCCATCTTCTTCATTCCTAGTGTTCATTGTTGTCTTCAAAAAAATTGTGGCCATTATGATTGCCCCTATAATAATTTGTACCGTCTTGACCACATAGATAAAAGAGTTCCTCTTAATCAAGAGCCATTCTTTGTCAAAGCATGCCTTTAAGAGTTCCTTTTTTGGGACTGAATATTTCTTGAAGACTAGAGCTGCCCTATGGCCACTGGCCTTGTTATAAGGTATTGACTAGGGGTGTCAATGTTCGACCCAACCCGCGAACACGACACGAACCCGACACGGGTTTTTTCGGGTTAGGGTTGGGCCTTAATGGGTTTGGGTCATAAACGGGTCGACCCGAAAGCGACACGATAAGAAACGGGTTATAAACGGGTCAACCTGCATAACCCGTAATAGACACGTTTGACACGTCAATTTATTTGTATCAACCCAAAATGACCCACTTAATACAACCCGTTTAACTCATATAACAAATAAATATTTATTTTATTTTAGATTTGTCAAATACCTTTTATATCCAACATATGTTTTAAATTTAAAAAGAAAAGTGAGTAATTACAAAAATTTACAAGGGATATAATTGGAAATTGAAACTTTACCAACCCTAGAACTACTAATACTTTTTTTTTGGCATAGAACTTACACAAACAAAATTGGATGAGCTTGTGGAAGATGTTATGAATTTGGACATCAACAAAGAATCTATGAATGACAATCATGGTCATTGTCAGGTTTAGTCTACTGTTTGCTCAAATTCTTTCAATATTGATACTTAGCATTCGACAAGTTCCAAGAAAATTATATTTTTGTTGAACTATATTATTTTATTTTTGTGAAACTTTATTATTTTGAATTTGGGTTGAAGTGTATGCACTTCTTTTGGAGTGTAAATAACTTATTTCTAGATGAATGTTATATTTTTGTTGAACTATATTATTTTGAATGTGAGTTGAAAATTTGAAGTGTATGCACTGCTTTTTGGGATGTAAAAAAAATTATTTCTGGATGGATGTTATATTTAATATTATGCAGGTTGAAATGGGTTGTGTTACATTTGTGTCAATCCAACACGACTCGTTTATTAAGCGTGTCAAATGGGTTGGGTCAGGTCAACCCGCCTTATTAATAGGTCGGGTTAGGGTTGAAGGATCATGACACGATTATTAAATGGGTCGGGTTAGGGTTGAGCCATTTAGCCGAATACTCCTACCTTGACACGACACGAACCCGACACGCTAACCCGAATTGACACCCCTAGTATTGACAATTCATTTTCAAGCTGCATGCCCACATGGAATCGCTTGAACTGGCTAGCGAATTCAGACACTGATGTGTAGTGGTATGGTCTTGTTCTATCTGTCCAATATTGCTCTTGATCCTTCCTTGACGTAACCTATAAGAATTATAACAAATAACCTGTGATTAATTATTATGCACTGATAAATTGATTTAGTAATGACTTTTTCCCTAAAAAAATTGGCCTTTTTAAAATCTCTCTCTCTCTCTCTCTCTCTCTCCCCCCTTGGTATAATTTATTCAAACATTGTTGTTAAAAAAGATTTTTAAAAAAGCATTAAAATTATTATAGGCATTACAATTATTTACACAAATAATGCTATTTATAGTCAATTAAAGAGGATTTGTTATTTTTATTCTTGATAGTTTGATAGTTACAATAATATGAAAGAAGGTTAATTTGAAACCAAATTCTTCTTCTAAGTGAGAGCAAAAATTGTCAATAAGATAGATGATTGTTATATATCACACATATTATCTAATCTTACCCACATCAAATATATAACTAGTCACAGGTCCACGCAATGCGTGGGGACTGTTACAATTTTTTGTGTCGATATTTTTTATTATAATTTTTGTTCCATAAAAAGTTTAGTGCTTCTTCCAACAACACTATAAAATCATCAACATAAGCAACTTGCTTTGTGCAACCTTGTTTTGTCATATTAATTATTTTGAGTACTTGTATGAAAATATATATGATCATTCTTGTTAGAGAATGAAGAGGACAATTAATTAATTTGTAAAGGAATTTTTGTCATGGTGAATCATTTAAAAGCTGAAGAGAACCATAGTTATAACAATCTCCTATTTTCTATCTGATTTGGAAATTAGTCTTCAAATTAAAATTATATCATCTAAAAACACTAGAATTGAGTAATTCACTAAAAAACTAAAATACAAATATCATCTAAGGGGAAAAAAGAATATAAAAAAGATAATAACCACGAATCATTAATTTAAATAATTAAAAATAATATTACTCTTTGTCATCTATATTTTTTTAATAAAGTCAGATTTAGAATAGGTAATCTCAACCCATATATGTCTTTTCCTGTTTTTAAGTAAGTGCATCATTGAAATGGACCAAGATGACTCGAAGTGGATTGAAAGGATCAAACTAGACCAAAATTAACCAAAATTGACCGAAAGGACTAAAGTGTATCGAAAAGATCTAGTGGACCAAAACTAGACTGAATGTACCAATGTACACCAAAATGGACGTAAGTGAGTTGAAATGGGCAAAAATGGACCAAATTGGACCGAAATAGACTGAATCATCAACCATATCACCATTTTTTTTTATTGATTTATTCTTTTAATTTTTTTATAATATTAAATATATTAACCGATTAACTTTACACTTCATCCAGGATAGTTTATTTATTTATTCTTATAATAATATCTTAGATGATTTAATATATTTAATTATTATAAAAAATTAGAGAAAAAAATTAATAAAAAAGGGTGGTGTGACTGATGATGTGGCTCAACAGGAGTGTGATAATATTTAATGATACTGTAGGAACCAAGTATAAGACTTCTGGGCCTTAAATCACTTGGGCTCACAATTTATTTGTAGTGGGCTTGAGGATTTCCTACTATGGGTCGTTCTCGGCAGAGAGACTTAAAGCAACACTCAGTTGATACTCTCTCACTTGACTGTTTTCTCTCAATTTTTCTGAACCCCTTCTTCTCCCAACTTTCTTCTATTTATAGCTAAGGTTAGTGGGGAGATTATGATTACAGTCACCGTTAGTGCTACTGAAGGTCCAATATTATCTGGTTAAAGTGGATGTTTAGGTGAGAGGGCGGTGCAGCATTTATGGTCTTGGAACTTGGTTCCATCTTGACCGATTATGTTCGGCAACTCAGTTTCCCGCGCATATCACATTTTCCCGGGCACGGCTCATATACTTGCCCGGTAACGTTTAACCGATCACCTCTTGGAATTCAATACCCAAAACTCATTTGTACATTAAGAAAGTTTCAAGAAGGGCGCAAGGTAACTGGACCTTTCTGCTGGGCCTGTGCCCAAGGCCGGTATGGGCCTGGGCCCATGGCCTGTATGGGCCTGGGATCTCGGTGCAGGCCCAGGGCCTGTATGGGCCTGGGATCTCGGTGCCGTACAATAGCCCCCCCTTGATTCATACTCGGTTGCCGAGAAGAATCAAGGAGCTGTCTGGGCCTTTTGACCTCGAGAATCTTATAGCCTGGGATTCATGACTGTGACTTCTCATTAATATTCATTTCAAAAGACGCGCTGTTTCGCGGCGCTAGGCGCAGTCGCTATTATTGCCTGACTGTTCGTGAATCGAAGCGGCGCACGAATCGGTTACGTTTGGCATTCGCTGGGCCGCTCGTAAATCGTGCCCATTTATTGCTTAATTAAGCGTTTCTTCTTCCCCCATTTCTTTTTGGCTCTATAAATAGTCCCCCTCTGAACATCATTTCATTTTTCCTTCGCCTCTGATTTTTTGTGCTTACTCTCTGCCGACCACATTTCTGTGCGCTTACTCGCTTGCCCAGTGTTCTTTTCCTCCTTAGAACCCAAAGTAAGTCTTTCTTCCCCTTCCTGTTCCTTCAGCTTTATTTCTTTAAGTTCCCTTTTGTAGTTTTAGGCGTTGTAGATGGGTTACTCTTACCTTCTAGAATCCTCGGCTGCTTTGGCCACCTTTAGGAGTAAATTTAATGTTCCCGATGACGTGGATGTGGCTTACTGCCATGAGAGTGATATTGAACTCCACCGAGGGCGGGGTACAGCATTTTTTCCTTTGATGTCAATTTTAGAAGGTGGGGTTAGGTTTCCCGTGGATCCCCTCTTGATAAACACACTCACTTACTATGGGCTGTGTCCTGACCAGCTTCCCCCCAACTTTTACCGGGTAGTTAGCTGTGTCAGTAAGTTGAACCACACCTTTAACTTACAGTTAGACCACCATGACATTAACCAAATGTATAGCCTCTGTGGGAACAAAACCGCCAACTATTACCTAAAGACAAGAGATACTCGGGTACGGCTGATATCATGCCTACCTGATTCGAACAGGAACTCCGCCGGGGAGTTCGTTAGGGTGCGCGGCAACTGGTTTGCCGGGGACGTCCCTTGCCCCCTTTCACGGCGTGAAGTGGGTTCGTACCATCCCCTTGATATAATTGCTTTCCTCCACTTCTTCTTTTCTTCTTATTGAAGTAA
>JAPQVW010000176.1:0-38030 GCA_028535905.1 Quercus berberidifolia | reverse complement strand
TTTTAAGCAAAAAAAGCAAACAATTTATAAAACATCAAATTATTAGTTTTGGAACTAGTAATTTCACATGAACATTACGTTCTGTACAAATAACATTCTCTTTGACTGAGCACATTTGTTAATACACCGATGCCGAATCGAATCAGAGAAAGTTCAAAACTACCAAATCTTTGAAACCGAATCAGATAATGCCCGTCCGTAAATAATTCTAATTCGTGCCTACACGTGCCGTAGTATAATAGTAAAAGAAACTTCAAAACAATCTTCAAATCAATTAATCAGTCGTAAAGTTTTTATGACCAGAAATGTTTCTCGTGCATTGTTGGCTTTACTATAGACTACTATAGACTACCATTAGAAATAACAAACTCTCGCGATCACTCAGCATTTGCAAAAAACTCTATTTACCCGCGTCTGATTCTGTCCAACATTACGTAACTTCATCATCATCATCATCAGCCTATATCAGTCCACTGCTGGACATAGGCTTCCCCTAATGAGCGCCATAGCGCTCTGTCTTCAGCTTGCCGCATCCAGCATCTGCGTGCAGTCTTTCGCATTACGCATTACCAATCTTAATAACGGAATATTTACCATGATTTGCTCTCGCTGTAACCTAGTTATTTCGTGATCATGGCGAATGTAACTGTGCCGAAATATGGGAAAACTCAAAATAATGCTAATCATGGTAATTATCCAGCTATTAATGACTATACCTATTAACTATGATAGTTTTAAAACTATTAAGAATCTCAAAATTAGAATAAGTAATATTGATGCTTCATTGAAACTATGAGTGATGTGAAACATCGAAGTGAACACGAAAATATCGACAAAATTAATCGTAACAAACCGATCGATAGCGTAGCCATGAAAAATAGACTGCGTTTAAAATCGGCATGTTTGTCAGAATGGGACAAAAAAATTAAAGACAAAGCCACTATCATTCGATCTTTGTACCTGGCAGATATATGACGTGGTTGTAAGGGTGTTTGTTTTTTATAATTTATTGACTAATGGGTACTTATCCGTCAGGCCCGGCGCGGCGTGTGTTTTTAAGATCATTATAATTTAGGAGCCTTTGTTTGCCTTTGTCTTACCCTTTGCAATTAATAAAACGCAGATAATTGTAATGAAATGAAAAAATAATGCATTTTAATGTCTACGTGATTTATTATAATCATCAGGTTATTTATGACAACCACTTGTAGGTACTATATTTAATTCCAATTTTTGAAATCTTAAAATACAACGTACCGTTCTTATTACGAACATTTCAAAAAAATAAAATCAGCTGGTCAAATTCTACGCATACCGAGGCGAGGCCGTCGTTATTTCAATTACCTGTCCTTCGTCAAAGACAAAGGACTGACACGAAAAAAGAGAAAAAAAAACATTCGACTTATCTATGATCGGATCGCGGTAAACGCGCTCAAGTGTATTATGTTAAAGCGATTTCGGAAGCTTTTTGAAAACGAAACTGGGTTTTTGTAATTATTACTTGAAATTGGAGTCTGGGTGGCTTTCTTCAGCTTTTTTTTCATATTACTTGTACGACTTTTAATTTGTTTTGATTCATAAATGGAACTGTCATGCGTCTGTCCTGTCACCATAGACAGCACAAAGGTTGACGCAATTTTACGCACTATTATCAAAAGAGCCTAAGTGGCACTTTTAAAAAAGCAAACAGCTAAAAATAATAAACCTACAAACCCCAAATAACATGTCAATAAATCATATGGTAACGGCCTCTGCCTACCTGAATACACTATTGAAAGGAACGATGATAGCCCAATGTAAATAGGGCATAATAACCGTACCCTACAATGCACACCCGCTGGGTCTGGGCCCATCGAACATGTCACTTTAAGTCAGCTTACAATTGAGAATAATCTTTATCTATAACGACTTAAGATACGATTCAGAAGGTTACATTTGAATTTCAAATCGGTAATACGAGGGTAGTCGGGTAATTCCATTCCAATTTGAACTTTTATGCCCTCAGCTTAAGCTGTAGATTTATTTGATAAGTAAAGTGGCGTTACATTGTATTTCATCATCTGCGCCTATACCCTTAATTATAATATCACCCACATTAAACTTGAAGGTAACAAAAAACGCCGGTACTCGAATGCTACTTGGGTGCATTGTGTTTTGACGTCGCCATTGTAGGGTTAATGTGAGCTTCCATGGTTATGAAAAGGACAACACGAAACATGTCAAGCAAATAATTTGGATTGGGACCGGTGAAGATTTGATACTTACAAGAGTTTTTATACGCCCTTTTTGGGATATCTATAAAGATTTGTAACATTTATACAGTTGAATTGTTACGACATTTAACACAATTTTAGTAGTAATAAATAAGTATTTGACTAACTCATAGATTTACTTGAACTCTACCAAAGCTTTATCCTTAAGTCAAATTTTTTGACCCATGTCCTTTTCATATCAAAGGCATATTTGCTTTGCTGATTGAAACTAGATGGCGGTGCTAAATTTCACAAATTAAGAGTCTTCACCAATCCCAACCATCAAATAAAAATAGGTACTCACGAAACCGTGCTTATCGCTGATGTTGTTGGTCAGTTTGAGTTTGTGGAAAGATACCACTTTCTGCATCCATTGCTCGCCTGTTGAGGGTGAGTCCGGGTGTATGTACATTCTCTTCGGCATCTCGGGGTCTGCTTTACCAGCGACCATCCACCGGCTGGACAAAGAACACATTTTAACCCTATCAAAGTCCGGGACAATTAGGTCACTGGGTTCTATGAGATTGGAAATTGAGATGCGGGTTGCAGACTGAAAGTTAGTTAACTTAGTTTAGCTTATCTCGCCTAATTTCATACCGCATAGCTTAGATTACATAGTTTGTAGTCTGCACACGCAAAGAATGAAAAACTGCGTCAGATATGTGAGCTAAGACAAAACCAAGTAACATTAGCTGTCGGTCTGAAACCCGCAAAAGAGTTGAGATACATAAATGACACAAAAAAATTATATACATATATTCGACTGCTATTCAGAACTCAAATTCAAATTCGAACTTGACTAGACTTCTTTGAATATAATAAATGTAAAACTTTAGTAAGGTTATAGACGGATAGCTGTTGAAATAATCTACATTTTCTAAAGTCTAGTTTTAATTTAAACAGGGAACTAATAAGGATCATTCAAAAAGCTAGTACGTATTTAGGATAAACTTTTCACTGAAACTTTTTATCAGATTGAAAACATGCTGAATATAAAATTAACTGATGATTACCCAAATAATGATTTTAACTACAGAAACTAAACTAAAACCATCACCGAAGAAATCTTAAAACATGCAAATGAAAACCGTCATGAGATTGAATAGCATGTCATATGTGACAATCAAACAATCAATCTATCAATACTGCCAAACAAAAATGAAATGCGAAAGATCTGCGTGGTTTGAAACTTTAAAATATAGAGGTCTGTTAGCTTTTGAGTTTTGTACTCATTATAGGAGCAAAGGGTCTAATTTCAAATATACGCAAACGCGGTAAGTATTTTACACTTGGGTTTTTGAATTTCTAACTTGAAGAATTGTTTGCATTCTAAAATTTTTCATGTAATTTTGAAACGAAATCTCGCAGATCTTCCGATCTACATTCCAGTACGCATGCTTCTTGCCTTCAAGTTCGAATTACACCAAAATAAGATTCAAATTAGCCCGATTTTTTCTTATTTTAATTTAATTCCCTTAGTACCTGTTATGGAATTTGTATCTGCAATCGTCGGCAGCTATGATGTCCATTAGCAATATGTATTTTGCTTTTTTATCAAGACCAGATACGCGAACTTTGTAGGCAGGGAACATACGTCTGTAAGCAACAGGGAACACAGTTGGGACACGTCTATGAGACAACTTTTGAGAATTGTCTCTGGGACAACGTTTTGACATCACATCGATTGAGAGACTTGTCGTTCAAACTGTAGTCGTTTTCGCTGACATTTTTTACTATATTAGCTTGTGATATATCCTGATTTTAATAATATTTACTTTCTTGTGACTGTACACTGTGTTTTAAGTATTTTGCCAGGACTTTATTTACAACCAATCCCTACTTAATTTTAATTGTACTATCTCAATTTGGTCAAAATGTCAAACCCCGAAATGAAATTCTCAAATATTATCAAACCGACGTTATCATTACTAATTAATTCTCATTAAAATTGTTGAGATCTACAAAATTTTGATTTAAAAACCTCCAACTCGTACCCGCATATCCTGTAGAACACCAACAAGGTGTTACTAAGAATTTTTGCTCTACAAAAAGGTTGTATATCCTCCAAAGAGGGCCAAAAAAGGTGCGATACTTGTCATTGTGCGGTTTTGCGACAAGTTTGCGACGCAATACTGGCTGGCATGGTACGTGATCAAATGCACTGCACGAGTTACACATGTAGCTAGTATAGATGCAACCTCTACCAGCAGTCTTGAATCAAATCGAGTGAAATTATGTAGTAAATACTCATCGCTAACATTAACCCAAAAAAAAATATATGTTTTTGAAATTATTGATCAAAACTATAATCAAATCGACATATACCTATTCGAGCTGCTGACAAAAGCCATGAGTTTCGTTTCAAATTGCATGCTCTATGAATATTTTGGGCATCTTTACGTACATTTCCGTTTCTGGTTGAGTACCATCAAAAGTGTAATCAAACAAACAATTCGACTTTAGAAACGCATCGAGTAATTAATAATTTATGCATCGAAGATTTGTAGTAATTAATTACCATATTAACAGCTAGCCGGGAGCTTTGTCGGCGTCTGTACCGCAGCTGAATCACAGTCACATTTCGGCTGGAATGCTCGGGTCGTATTAATTAACGAATATTAAATCGATGTTTATCGGACATCTCGATGTTGCCAAACTGAGCCGAGCGGCGGGTTTGATCGCCGATCGACAGACATAAACCGGAGAACGAATCTTATCAGCGCTTGTCATCAACCATCTAACAATGTACACGATCAAATACGATTATCGATTCTACGAGCCCCCGAGGGATGCAACTCGATTACGGCTCCGAGCTTTTTTGTCCGAGATCTCTAATCGAGACGAATTTAATCCCAATTTCGGTTAATTTGGGAGAACAGTGCGAGTAGCGTCAGTATTTCTCACCTCTGGTGTCGGGGGCTTTTTATACCGCAAGCGGCATTTAAGACAAAGATATTTTAATGATATTACCCATAAGATGTGAGGTGAATCCTTAATAGGCGGCTGATTCCGTCTGAATCGTCGTGCGATGTCGTTGCCCTTAAATTAAGCGTTCCTGATTCTTTACAAATTGTTTAGACGCAATTAAAGAGAGATGGGAACTAGTGCATTGCGTGTGGAGAATCACAAGCTAAATTAAATGAAAACAAGCGTATAACGGAACGCAGTTAGAAGAATGAGCATCTCCAATCAACGGTGATATCTAGCCGGCAATGTGGCGTCCGTGACGACGCCAAATTCTCGGTGGAACTTGGAACGTGGACCATTTTTTGACTCAAGCAATATTTGCTTGATTATTATAGCTATTATAGCTATGATGTGATCTATTATTTAAATGTCTTGAGGCTTATGTCAATTCAAAATCTTGGCAAACATTGCAAAAGCCTCCAAAAAACCGTCCAATTCCGAGCAAAACTAGCAATCTAGCGTACACGACGCTAAATTCTCGGTGGTTATACATCGATGGTTAATAAAGAGGGGTGATGAGCGATGGCAGTGTCCAGCAGGCAGTGTTACCTGTTGTGGAACTTATATCTGTAGTCGTCTGCGGCTACGATGTCCAGCAGGAGGATGTACTTTGCCTTCGCGTCCAAACCGGAGACACGGAATTTCATTTGTGGGAACATTTGTCTGTGGAACATATTCCCTATGTTTAAGCTGAAAATTCTGAAGTTTGGAGTAAGAGTCCTATTCTAGAACAGAGTTTAGGTCTTCATCTTATGTATTGGATGCTGCCATGTTCTGTGTTATGTACCTAATGATTTGAAACTTGTTAAAACTCTGTTTTAAAATGTGACCCTAAATGGGACCTAAAACACAGAAATATACTAGCTAGATCTGCATTTCAGAACTCTACATACTTTCATAATGCAGTTTGTATCAAGAAAAACCAAAAATTCCTTATTTCCGTTTTAAATGCAATAACTTACATTTAGAAGAGGTTAAATTCTTAAAATTTAAATAGACATGGAAATAAAGTGATGTTTTTGATTCCTGTCGCTTCAATATGTAGACTATCAAGTATCTCTACCAAGTAACTAACGGCAGGGATATCAGCAGCAATTTCTGCTGAGAACTTTCTAGTTGAGTTGATTTGTTATCAAAGTAGAGTTCTGGAACACAGTTAAACTTAATTAACACAAAATCAGACGTTACTCCTCACATAGCCGGAAACTCTTTTATTGTAATAGCCTCTCCTTCAGTATCTCTTTCTCTCAACACTCCAGCATCAGCAGTTCATCATTACGGATCGTCATCCCACCTAGCCACATGACTTAACTTCGTTACGCTAGACTCTGTCGTAGTATTATTTGTCGAACTAGAGTGATATCTAAGGTTTTCGTTACTATAGTGCGTAAGCCCTCGCACTTGGGGTATGTTTCCCCTGTAGGTGGAGCTAACCGCGCTAGAGTTTTATCAAACGATTGTGGAACGCATATCCTTTTGTTTACTACTTTAGGCCTAAAACGCACTAATTTTTGACGATTTTTGACTGAATCACAAATTTTTACATGAAACCGCATGATATCGACGGACTAGTCGGACTAGACGGTAGACGTTTGGCCGCAAATTAGTGCGTCGATATCATGCGGTTTCATGTAAAAATCGATGTGGTGCCAGCCGCTAGCGCGTTTTAGGCCTTAGTGCACTAGTAAAATTCTCTTCTAAAGGTTTTTCCTTGTTTATTTTTGCGAAGGTGACATTAACCCTCAGTCAGCGCTCACACTCATTAGCCTTAGATTTATAGTGATTACGTGATGACCACACTATTTGTCGTCTGATGGACGCCGCGTCCACGAGACGAATACGTAAGTGACGAATAGCTTTGTTCCTTGTTCGTGTGATATGTGAATTGTGAACGTAACTGTCCATTATTTTGCGTCTTGAATAATCTTGTGAGAATATTTTGCAGTTTTCTCTATAAATGAAATGAAATGAAATAAATGAAATGAAATAAATGAAATGAAATAAATGAAATGAAATAAATGAAATGAAATACTATATCATAATTAATATATATACTAATAATATATCTTATATAGCAGTAGTATATAGCATATATCTTAAAATAGCAGTTCTAGATTTCAACCAGAAAATCACAGTTCGTCTCTTTACGGGTTTTTGGTTAGGACAATTTTAATTTGAGAATAAGTAGACCACTCAGTTCATCTTTTAACATGGTACCTAGCGAAGTTCTGGTTGTAAACGAAGCTAAGGAGACTGGAGCCAGAATTCAATATTTTATTGTAATCTATTTTTCCTATGATTGAGAGTTCTTATCAGATGTTACGTATTTGCAAAACCACAATATCGTAACTTAGTACAAAATGTATGATCGAGCGGATTGGTGTGAGGTTCTAGAAGTTCATCATGAACGAAATAAGCAGTATAAACTCATGAACAGAGAAAAATACCCTGAATGTACGGGGTCTATTCTCTTCGAGGTCTATTCGGGGTCTATTCTAATCTTACTTCGTTCGATCCCGTAAGCATGGCAGAACCTGGGGGCCTACTCGGAAAACAAAATTCGAAGTTTCGGATTCGTTTTCAAGCAACCGTTATTATTATGCAAGTGACATAAGAGTTGGTTTTGTCCCCTGTAAAGTACCTATGTATCTATCTTTAAAGTTGATCTCACTTCACATAGTATCAATTTGTTATGAGTTGCGTACCTACTACCTACTAGTAATGTTGACCTTACGATACGACATTCATGGGTGCTGTTTATTTCTGTTACTTGAGGCGACGCGTACAAGAGGGCATAGCGATCGTCAAAGAGTAAATAGAAGAAAGAATGGTTCAATTTCAACTCAATTTATTTATCTTTTGACACTTACATGTTCTTAGATAAGTCAAACAGTTTTTAACCTACGACACTATTTTACAACTAGCTTAGCTACACTACCAATTACCTTATTATTACAAAATACCTATGTTTTATTAGCTAAAGCTTCGTCAATTTGGTAGTATTGGTATCCTCAATGTGTTGCAAAATTATTATTATTATTTTTTTCATATAAAATAATTAGACCGTTTGAAGTTATACGATTCTTGTTTAGTGCTTTATTTGGTTTTTTTTTAATATAAAGTTATTGAACCGTTTGAAGTTATATTTGAAGGTATCTTCTTCGTAAGTATACTTGGCAAGCTGTACTATCAAATAATCCTATCCTACGGCGTTCAACTAGGGTAAATGCGTCTATGGGGCTAAATGTAGATTTAACAGTTTTCGAATAAATTCAAAAAGACGCATTAGCCCTCATATACGTATTTACCCTAGAGTTTAGATAATTGGACAATTGGATGTTTGTTACATCTTCTCAAGTTCTCATCAAAACTACTGAACAGAGCTGACATTTTGCATAGATGTGGTTCTTGACCTTGATCAAGATATAGACTACTTTTATCTCGTAAAACACTTGCGAAACTGCAAGCAGAAGCTAGTAATTAATAAAAGTGATCATTGTTGTGAACACCAAATATTTGTTTAAATCGATTCATAACCTCATTTTACTGATATAGAACCGTTAATAACCTTTGAGCTTAAAAAAGGCATCACAAAATCACTATACAGGCGCATCTTTCATACCTTATTCCGAACCGTC
This sequence comes from Quercus berberidifolia, assembly GCA_028535905.1. Taxonomy (NCBI): domain Eukaryota; kingdom Viridiplantae; phylum Streptophyta; class Magnoliopsida; order Fagales; family Fagaceae; genus Quercus; species Quercus berberidifolia. The sequence goes on along the minus strand of JAPQVW010000176.1, from coordinate 29,173 downwards.
AAAGATAAGTAAATAGATAGGACAGTCAATCACATTCATAGTAACAACACTGTCTTCGTTGTATTTTAAACTTTATCTGTAATAAATTAAAGGCGATAAAGGAACAAACGTAGTGTTGTCAGTAATTAATTGCTGAATGATGGATTGCGTATAAAGTTCTCGATTTTATAAGGTTCGTAGGTTGTTAACATTTTGAGACATTTCTTGGGAAATTAATTTAGGGCTAGTCTACATTTAATAATTATATATAATAGTAAAATAAATTTAATAATTATATATAATAATATAATAGTAAAATAATAATATATAATATATAATAATAATATATAATAATAAAATAATAAAAATAATATATAATAATAAAATAAATTTAATAATTATATATAATAATATAATAGTAAAACGACCTAAAGGTCGTTAAATGCTTTTATTTTATTTTCGTAGCTATGGAAGGTGCTCTATGCTCTCTTATTGTTAGTACAAAATATTATTTCATTTTCTTTTTATTTATTTTTTTATTACGAAATCCTTAAATAACTGTACAGGGTTAGATAAAACCCTTAAAGATTTAGAAATTGCTACTATGTCCTAAAATGTCCACTTCTGGCAATAAACATAACCAGTTTACTTTCGTATTTTTTTGTTTTGTGTAAATATTTATTTGGACCCAGTATTTAATGTTTAAATACTGGCTCCAACTAAATATTCACACAATAATAATATTCACACAATATAATTATGAATACTGGGTCCAAATAAATATTCACACGAAACAAAAAATTACGAAAGTGAATAATATATAAAAAATACAAAACACACTGTTGCGTTTACTTCCCGTGACACAACTGTTTGACACAACCAGTAGTGTCATGGATTTTTTTTCTCATCCGTGACACTACCAAAATTGTTTTGCATTTTAGGTCGCATCCCCTATGGTTTACGCTCCAGAATTTTATCCCACTTATCCTAACCCAAAATTACGAGGAACACTCGCATTTTCAAAGACAACCTTTTAAAAGACTATTAATTAATCTGACAACTACCCTGTCTGTAATTGGGGATCTTCCCCCGCTCCCGGGGGGAGGGGGATCTGACACGTCGGTGCATTCTTGTGGCTTCGTCAGAGAGGCGAGCGGCATCAAGTGTTAAACGAAGGTTAAGTTTTGAGACATATTTTGAGGGTTAAACCGATGTTTTTATTTTTAGTATAATTAGCTTTGGTGATTGATATCGTCGAAGACTAAGTTAAGTTTATTACTTCACTCGTCTATTCTCCCAACCAGATTCTCCTCTTCTATAACACAAGTAAATCATGGACAATACGAACTGATTTTTCTGTCGGTATATTTTTCGGAGAGTAAATCATTTTAATTACATAGAGAGCTAAATACAGTGACGTTACCTATTGTATTTCCACAATGTGTCATGAAAAGTTAAAAAGGAAGAATTAGGTGATTTTGGCGACCAGTAACGTCATAAATAGTGCGACATCTTGTACCTATAGGTACCTTGTAACAAAGGAAATTACAATCAATGAACAGAATCAAATAAGAACTAGTATTGATAATTGACTTTACAGTTGCGCTAACTGCAGACAGTTGCAAACAATCTAGAGGTAGCTCAACTGATCTAAATAAATACCAGTCGGAAGAGTCCCCAAGATGCTCACTAGTTACTATATTTTCGTGCAATTTGAGAGTGTAACTAGGCAACACTAAGACTAACCCTAGATAACCACCACTAGTCTACCAGTCTACGACGCAAGTCGCCCACCCCGCTCGTTTTTCACGCGAATGTGCCGACGACACGCCCGCATGTACTCTAGTCTCCACTCCACTGAAGACTAAGCCGAGTTTAGCATTTTATCCGTTATTAGATGCGATGCAATTTTTGATAGATTACTAAATCTAGGGTTAAAAGGAGGACAGAAAAAAGTTACTGAGTACGTATGTAGTTCTTACTCAGTTTAACATATGATATTTACAATATATAGGGTTACAACAAACGCTTAAAAAAGAAGGTACTTAAATAAGAACGTAATTTCGGAATATTTACAAATCTAGGGTTAAAAAGAATTCGAACACAAAGGGTTTCAATTTACCTTAAAATTTTATAAGAATACCTTTAAAAAAATCTCAAAATAATAAACTTGTTCTGGTAATAATTTTGATGTGAATAGGTACCAATTGAAACTAGGTTTCCGTTTACTTCTGTAGGTAATAAAAAATGCTGGACAACCCCCGCAGCATCATCTACCCCAAGCTAAGCAGAGCTTGTGTTATGGGTATTAGATAATGGATATACTTAATACAATATACATATTAAATAGATAGATATTTTTATCATACATAGAAAACACCCAGAACCCCGAACAAATATCTGCAGATCGATAGGAACAAAGGATAATAGGAACAAGGTACTTAGATCATTTTCTAAGCAACCTCACAATGTGCAAAATAATATAATTTCCTTTTACATAATAACCGTCAGTCAATACATACTGTTGCCTCTTAATTACTCATTTATTACTAAGAAGTAGGAACTTAAAATATGGCTAACACAAGGTGTTGCATTAAGATAAGGCTTTAAGACATAGCTTTTCTAGTAAAGCTGGTTCAATATTTTTTTAGTCGAGAGATGGTAGTCATTTTATGATTTTAAGATTTTAACAGGACTACTCTGTAACAAAAATGGCGAACAGAACTTGTGTGTTAGTAGAGTAGATATAGTAGAGTAGAGATAGTAGAGTAGAGATAGCAGTCATTAGTAGAGTAGAGATATTGGTCATTAGTAGAGTAGAGATAGTAGTCATTAGTAGAGTAGAGATAGTGGAGTAGAGATATTAGTCATTAGTAGAGTAGAGATAGTAGTCATTAGTAAAGTAGAGATAGTAGAGTAGAGATATGAGTCATTAGTAGAGTAGAGATAGTAGTCATTAGTAGAGTAGAGATATTAGTCATTAGTAGAGTAGAGATAGTAGTCATTAGTAGAGTAGAGATAGTAGTCATTAGTAAAGTAGAGATAGTAGAGTAGAGGTATTAGTCATTAGTAGAGTAGAGATAGTAGTCATTAGTAAAGTAGAGATATTAGTCATCAGTAGAGTAGAGATAGTAGTCATTAGTAGAGTAGATATAGTAGTATACATACCTTCGTTTGACTACTATCTCACCTGATGAAAAATGACGATGTGCCCAATGATGTATCACGAAGGTTTTGAAGAGACCCAAGTATAAGCAATTAATTGTAAAATTATCAAGTAAATAATGATTAGTAAAATGGTTAAATGTGTTGGGAATTTTATTGGCGCGGTTGCGGCGTTAAATTAAATTAAATTCATTTATTGAATCAAACACACATATCCATAGGTACGAGTTATAAATGTCACAGAAATCATAATCAAACATCATTAATAAAACAATAAGTTAAAAACGACCCCTCCAGCTCAACTCTTGGATTTCGTAAGAGTTGACTAAGGGAACATAACAGAGGAAGGAGAGCAGCTTCTTTCTGTGCAGAAATCAGAAATGAATATCTTTATTTCCATTGCCTTAAAAGATAAGACAAGTCTTATTTTAAACTAAATTGTCAAATAAGAAATAAAGTGTTATTGATTTTCTCTTCACTTAATTTTTTGTCCACTAGTGGAAGAAGAATAGTTAACAACTCCACTGCAATCCCCAATCCGCCTGCCAAGAGTGGTGATTATGCCAGACCCCCCTTTTGGGAGGCATATTTAGCAGTGGACGTGCTGATCAGAAATAAGAAATCAATAACTTATTTTTTTTAGGCTTACAAAATAAGCACTCACTAGAAATTATAAGTGTTATTGATTTTCTCTTCGACAGGATTTCCTAAATTAATAATACAATGGAACCTTTCTCAAAATAAATGACTATTCTAAATAATAGAATTAAATTGAACAGCTGATTTAATCTGAATAATCAATATAAATTGACCCAGCTGACAAACGTTGTCTAGTTAAGGCCAGACACAAACAGGTGTTAATATAATTAAAATTAGAGTCTGACGTAACGTCGTAATTAACATTCCAGAGTAAAATATAGAGCTAAAACTAGTTTAGATTAATTCTGAGTTTTCAAGAAGCTTTCGAATAACATTTTTGTACAAAGATGTAGAAAACCCCTTGAAGTGGCAACACCATCAATTGACATGTAGAGTGACACATTTCATTTTCAACCGATGAAAAACAAAAGCAGATTCTCAATACGTCTCTATACGCCTGTAAGTTTATTAACTACTAGCGATCCGCCCCGGCTTCGCACGGGTGCAATATAGAAAATGGAAAAGATGTACCCGTGCGAAGCCAAGCGTGTCGCTAGTATAGCCTATGTCACTCCCGAGTAATATAACTTTCCCAACGGTGAAATAATTTTTCAAATCAGTCTAGTTGTTTCGGAGCCTGTTCAACGCAAACAAACAAACAATCAAATCTTTCCTCTTTATAATATTAGTATAGATGACTTCAAAAAAGGCGGAGGTTCTCAATTAGGCTGTGTTTTTTATGTATGTAGTTATGGTACCTACTCGATATCTTCGCCAATCATTGTCCGATTTTGATGATTCTTTCGCTTTTGTATAGAGAATAATCCCGAGGTAATCCCGTTTTATTACCCAGGGATTACTATTTGCGCCGTAAAAATAAAAACAGAATATATTATTAAATTTATACATTTATATTTTGTTAATAGAAAAGAAGAACCAACCTAATTACATGATTTATAAGGAATGTAATACTCGTATATGTGCAGCGGGCGAAGGTTCAATTGCGACGCACTAGGTTGCGGGTTCGATTCCCACCGCAGGATAAATAATTATACGACCTGCAGATATTTCTCCGAGTGGTCTGAGTGTTTTCTATGTATAATAAAATATATCACATTAATCATATTATGTTATAAATGCGAAAGTTTAGATGGATAGATGGATGGATGGATGTTTGTGGCTTCTTTACGCTAAAACTAGAGAACAGATTGAGCTGAAATTTTGCATAGATGTAGCCCTAGACATGGAATCAAACACAGGCTACTTTTATCCTGAATAAGGGCGTGCGAAGCCGCGGGCAGCAGCTTGTCTATGATATATCAATATATCTATGTAATGTTATATATCAAGTATTTCAGTTATCTAGCATCTAGTACATAACCTGAACTCTGCTTAGCTTACGGCTAGATGAGGCCGCGTGATTTGTCCAGCATTAAAAAACAAATTATTTGTTCTCCATTTTTCTATTACGGAAATCTTTTGCTTCTAGATCACTTAATTCAATGTAAGCATCCAACCCATGCTATAGTGACGCTTTAGTTGTTGAGACATATTTGGAACGCTCACCTACGTGTGTCCTACGCACCGAGTGAAATAGTGCCACTGATCAGCTATAAAGATAGGTCTGCGCTACCGACCACCATTTAATTAATTTAAATTAGGAACTGTGTTTTTTTTTTAAGAATAAGCAAGCTTTGGGCTTTGGGAATTTAAATTTTGACACATTTAGTGAAGCTCTTTGAAAAGAAATGCTTTTAATTCAAAATTGGAAAGTGGTTAATATTATTGAAAACTGTCATTTTTTTTGCTCTAAAACAGCTGCATGTACAGGGTTGATCTTCCAACTCGTTCGATATAGTTAACTTAGAATAGATCTCGAAAAAGAGTTTTATAGGCACATAATGAGATTTTGCGAATTTTGTTGTTGACTGTACCTTAATTAGACGTTTAAGTTTTATAGACGTAAAATTTAAATTAAAACAAAAAACTAAATTAAAACCCGAGTTTATCGATTGCTCAAACGACACAATGAGTTTTAAAGGCAAATAACGAGATTTTGCGAATTTTGTTGTTGACTGTACCTTAATTAGACGTTTAAGTTTTATAGACGTAAAATTTAAATTAAAACAACAAACTAAATAAAAACCCGAGTTTATCGATTGCTCAAACGACACAATGAGTTTTAAAGGCAAATAACGAGATTTTGCGAATTTTGTTGTTGACTGTACCTTAATCAGACGTTTAAGTTTTATAGACGAAAATTTTAAATTAAAACAACAAACTAAATAAAAACCCGAGTTTATCGATTGCTCAAACGACACAATGAGTTTTAAAGGCAAATAACGAGATTTGCGAATTTTGTTGTTGACTGTACCTTAATTAGACGTCTAAGTTTTATAGACGTAAAATTTAAATTAAAACAACAAACTAAATAAAAACCCGAGTTTATCGATTCCTCAAACGACACAATGAGGGACAAAGGAGTTAAAGTAAAATCTATTAAATAAAAAAAAATCAAAGAACCTTATTTTAAAGTCCGTTAAAAATAATTTTAAAAAGAACCTACCTACATATTGTTTCACGGGAGTGGGTCTAGTCGTAAATTCCACAACATGGGTTTAATCTCCATTGTTTAATTTTATTGAAATAACTAAGCAATTAAAATGAGTTATTGTTAATATTAAAATATAGGTGGTAAAAATGCTGTACGCAGTATTTTACGTCAAACATTAAGTACAGTCATGAACATAAATTATCGTACAAAACTTTGAAATTTTCCAAACTTCTCCATCCCATCGAATTTCATGTTTTTTGAATTTTCCAATCTTCTACCATCCTTTAATATTTTTAAAAGTTATTTATTTATTTATAACTTGTGTCAGTTTTATTTTGATGGTGGATGATGGGGATTTCTATCAATAATATTTTCCTATAAAGGAACCCAAAAATTATATTTTTTTGTTTTCTAATTAGGTATTTGAATTGAATTTGAATTTGAATTATTTATTCAGTTAAAAAACAACATTACAGTTTGGTTAGAAGTGCCTTAAAGCCTATGTTAGGTTTAACTAGACACAGAGTTCTCACCTGGTTCAATAAGAGGTAGGTAAATTATATAGGAATACTAATAATTAAACTAACTAATAATTGAATAGGAAATATTTAATAGGGTACTTATGTTCAACTCCGTAAGTACCAAAAAAAATTAATATGTAATTATCTTGAAACATTCAAAAGGCTATAAATACTATTTAAAACAGTAATAAAATATTCTATTCAGAGCGTGGAAACACAATATTTTTATAAACGAGCGATAAATTAAAGAAAACTGCCTAAAAATTTTATCAGACAAAAATAACTTTATTTCTTGATTATACAACGCATCTAATAAATTATTTTTTATATTAAACTTCCTACATATTATTTGGTAAAAAACTTATTAGCTAGTAAAATAATGTTATTATGCCAACTTCAACCAGGCGCTTAAACATACATGAAAATTAAAAATAAAGCTATAGAAACATCTAAGGAGGCGTCCATTACGTGAGGTGATTATGGCAATTTTTCGACCCCCCCTTCCCCCTTGGTGAGATGTCATGAGATTTTGCTCGACACCCCCCCCCCCAAATCTCACGTGAGATTTTTTGGCCTAACCCTGCCTATAAAACAGACAAAAACACTCCAATACGTGATAGATATTAAAATGTAGGTTTGATTGTACTTATTTAGGTAAGTGGAGTAATATTTTTTACTTAATTTTAACCCAGTTTCTTGAAAAGCTTCTTAACACTGTTTCTTGCGGAAAAAAAATTGCGTGAGATTTTCAGGGACCCCCCTCCCCCCACGTAAGATTTGGTGAGATTTGGCTCGACCCCCTCCCCCCCCCTAAATGTCTCACGTAATAATGTAATAATAGGTTATTTCCTTACTATTCAAAGATCCACAGAAATTCAATGATCTTTATGAATAGTTTAGTCTTATCAACGATAGCTCAAGAAACGAAGGATACAATCAAAGAAACAATAAAGGAACCGCTCATTCCAACTTGATCCGAAACAAAAGATGGCGCTTGTCTATGGCACAGAATAAATAATTGTCTATGGTAAAAGTTTCAAATAAAAAACTCTATAAATAACGATTAACAAAAAGCGTTGTCATCTCTCTCTTATCGAGAGCCGACTGACGACGGTAGCTCTCTTAATGGACAAGAAAACTATGGAGTTAACTTTTGTCAGGTAAAAAGTGAACAAAACTAACACGAGACTTGAGATCTCTGTCTAGAACCACTTATTTACGAGCATCAGTCCTGTTGGTGAAAACGAATAAGACCATAAATTATTGGAAGCGCAAATAACGAAAGATCAGCGCTATTTAGCCAGCATCGAATATTAGGTAGGTACTTATAGAAACTTATAATATTTTTGAAACAAGCCATTCGAAGAAAAAACATGTAGGTATAAACTAGCCAAACATAATTTTCTTTTCATAATCCTGTGCCGAATCATGGATTACCTCAGTATGTGCTAAAACCAAACAATAGGTATAAAGATCCGGAACCCCATGCACGATGTTTTTCAACCAAACCCAAGGAGAAAAAGAAAGGCATCGGTTTCGTAATTTTTGTTTTTTTTTACCGTACAGCGTTTGACCATCATCTTGAAGATGTGGCGTAAGATGGAGCACGCTTTTCTAGAAGGAACTCATTCTTCGAATATCTACTCCACAGTTTTCGGTGCAGATGAAGATAAGCTGCGTCTAACCACGCGGCGCCGCCGCCTCGGGGTGGCCGTCTGACACTATGCACTGCGATACATTACCGCATAGAGCTCCTCTTATCTGCATTATGTTTGTATGATACTCTTGAGTTTTGCAAATTAGGATGGTATTGGCATTGGCAGTGTTAAAAACCGTATCAAAGTTTTCAAAAGCCTTCGTCGTGTGTATCGACGCGACGGATCGAGCCGTGTTTTTAGGATTTTGGTATTTTTGTGCTGCTTTGTCTTCAGCTACGGAAAAATGCACAAAATAAAAAATACAAAATTTGTTGTGTTTTTACTGTGCAAATAAAAAGTTGACATTATGAAAATAGTACCTGAGCAAAACGGCTACAGAACTATCAGTCAGTAGGGAATTGCATCAGTTTACAGAACATACAAAGTTTAGCGTAAAATATTTGGGAATTACGACAAAAAGGCTTCTACAAGTCCCGTCGTTCTTTAGTACGAAAATCTTGATCGGTAATTAATTAAATACAAAGAATGAGGCACCAGTGAATCGCTGGCAAAATGCATTTTGCGCACCTGCTCTGTGGTTTTTGTTGGTAAATATTAAACTTGAAAGAGGGGACTTTAAACTAGAGCGAGTGTATTTATTGTTAGTAAAAATAGCACATAAGCAGTTAGTAACAGTTTTGTGTGTCATAAGTTTTAGGTTATGTTTAGTAATGGCAATTTTTTGGCTCTATCTACGCCTCGCAGTCTACTAGAATTTAATATGCATTAAAAACATCATAATTTCTAGCCATAACATACAAAAACTCCATCATCAAAACAAACAAATGTCCCAAAACTTCACGAGCCATCAATAACCGCACCGTGTCATCAGTCATTATATTATGCGGTTCTTTTGAACGTACAAGACAAGTGTCGATTAAACCAGAGACGACAAAAAAAACGTCAAGATCGACAAAAAAACGACAGGAACATGCTGTCGCTGTCATGTCGACGTCGGAACGGAGGCGTTTTGGAACAGATCGTGTGATAAACCGTGAATAATTATTGAGTTGACGGCAGTGGGATGGCGCTGAGAAAAAATTGATGCTGATTCGGATGTAAGACACGGTGAAAAGTTGTAGTTGCAAAATCAAATTGGAACGAACGCAATTGCGGGGTAGCATGAACCTGAGACCTAAAGACCGACGGATAATCCAAATTTAACTTCTTCGTTGAGAAGCACAACTCAAAGCATGAAACAAAGAAGGCTGGCAGACGGTAAATAAGACCTACCTACAACAGCAGTTGATGATCCCGGACTACAATAATCATGATATCAATGAGAAAACAGATTCCTCAAGTGCTCCACACCCCTGACAATAACTGTACCTACCATGGGAACCTCATAAACAGCAAGTTCCACTTATACCCGCATTGCTACCGAATGACGCACACATTGTACCACACCTCACGTCCTTCCAAACGGAAGACGCTGCAATCCGGCCGCCAATTAGACAGTCATTAATTACAAGAAAGCAAACTGACAAATTCGGTGATACGTATGCTGTTGATCAGCTGATCTCTATACGTGATTGGGTTAAGGATGTAGGGAAGTTTCGTGACGGAATTGTAAATTTGAGAACTGATCTATTTGAATGACAAATGCGAGTTTGGAAACACACACAGCTTTCGGAGCTGAAGATACCGAAAAGTGTAAAGCTATTGAGAAACCTTCAAACGAAGTCAGGAGAACTGTCAGAATTCATTTGTTTCAATTCAGCTTGAATTGGCGCGTTTGAGCTCATTTTCATATTATCTCTTATTCCCAGAAGATTTGTATGAATATATCATTAGGTTGGCTTAATATAAGAATAGCCAAGCCACACCGGAGCAATCATTGCATAAGGACATCCTTTTGAAAGGAACTTTTACACACCTTAGAGTTGATCTTTCAACTAAAGTTTCTACAACTTTGTAGGTTAGGTATTATAATTATGCCATTACAACGGCCGGTAACTACCTATATCTTGCATTGGATAAAACTGATAGGTCAAGTTGACCCGATTTGCATGTCATTGATAAGCTGTTATCAAAATGGTGACGTTACAAAGTTACGGATGTAGAACACCAAAGAATACTTGTTAGTTTTCATTTTATCGAAATCACCGAACTTTCGGTATAGGTACCTACTTAGTAGCCAGTGCTAGGGTGGGACAAAGTTGAAGGAACGAAAGAAAAATTCTGATAGAGCTGGTAAAAGAGCCAGTTTTACTTGAAACTTTACTGACGTATAGCCAAAATATATTAAAGGTTAATTGATAAGCTGTAGCCGAATAGTGAGTGGTGAATGCGGAAGTCCTAGGCCTAGCAGTGTGTAAAATCCGGCTGTGGGTGATGTTGATGAAGCTGTAGCTGACAAAAACATCCCTTATAATATAAGGGATGAATTTGTCATCTACCGCTTCATCAACATCACACATAGGGATGACCCTATCTTATATATTATACAAGATGGGTCATCCCTGTCTCATCAATGTTGTCAATGTGTAATTGTGTCTCTATGTCAATGTTGGTATAGATCCGAAACCCAGCTAGAGAAACAACCCAACACGAAAACTCGCCGTAAACGAACTAATTCAACTAAAAATGGCGAGAGTCGCGAGCCAAAATAAAACATGGCGGCGGTATATGTCGGGAATGTCCACGTGGACACAAATTCAGGGCCAAATGCCCTTCTGGCTCCTGTTTTGTTCTTTATTTTTGGATATCTACCATTTGTTATACATAATACATTTCGGTATCGCGGGATCGCGTCCGTCAGAATCAGGCGGCGGCGCCAGACCCGCGCCGCACCTACAGGTTGGTTCCTTTTTGAATTCTTGGAATCCGAGTTACTTTTTAAAAGTAAATTTAAAGACGTTTTTTCTAAAACACATCTGTAAGGTTCTAGGAGTATGATGATGTGCCGCATCGTTCGTAAATATCATGAAATGTCATGGAGACTTTGTTATAGTTTCGGCTACTTGAATTATTAATCCTAAACTTAGATCAAGAATCGAATAAGTATTCAGTTTACCTATATAATGACTTATAACTTACCGTTGGCAACATTTTTTTGGCTAAATTATCAGCGAATATTACCAAAAGTAAAATAAAGTTTTTTTGAAACGATAGATAAGACAAAACTGCGCATAAAGTGACTATAGAGTAAACGAAGATAAGAATTCTGAAGCCGTCTCAGAAACTAAAATCAAAATGGCGACAGTTTAAATTAGTGAGCTGGGGTGAGTGAAACGTTTTTCTAGATTGCTGTCTTATCCATTCTATTGCCAGACGAAATCCTGAACTTCAACAAAAACTCAATAATTTCAATACCAAATTCTTATCTGAATAGTTTTGAACGTTTAGCTTAACAATTTGATCGAGATCTCATACATACCAAAGCTGGAAGATTTTGATCAATCAGTTTTGATCAAGATCTGATAAAATTTATTGATCAGGTAACATTTTAAGGATTGTGATTTTCAGTTTCCTCTCTGATCATTCCAAGATTTCCAAGTGCTAATTCTGCTGTCCTTATGAAATTGATTAAATGTCTATTGGATAGGTACGTCTTTTATTTTTCTAGTTTGTTATATACCATAGCTAGATTCTGATTTTGAATTTGTTTTAAGAACATGCTATATAAACATAGTTTCGAATCGAACTCGCCTTTGGAATCCGTCGCGACTTGAACTTATGAGTTACAACTGGACCTTTTTGTACCCAAAAGCCTGCAGGGAAAACCAACCTTTATCTACAAACGCAAAGGCAAAGGAATGGTTAGGAATAAAAATAATACGAAGGCGTATTTTGGAATAAAAGCGACGTTTATTTGACATTGGAATTTATTTGAAGAAGAGTTTGAAGTTCTCGATAATTTAGCAAGGTCTACATGCTTTATGTTTTGTGGGTCAATCGAGGCATATAATTGATAACGATGGTGAAGTTAATGGTCTCTTTGGTTAGGCTACAAATAATAATACAAAAACACTGTTCTTACGTTCTCAGGAGTTATTAGTCCTTCGATCTGTAAGTTCTTGGAATCCTATATCGGAGAACAAAACTCTTACATGTATGGAAGAAGTATTGCTAAGGATTCTTGTTTTTTTAAACAGACTTATCCGGCACGAAGGCCCTTTTATAGCTTGATTCATTAAAGCACCAAGAAGATTTAAAGTGTCTTAAACTATGTAACGTATTCTATTTAAAACCAATGTAAATCAGTATTTTGCGAAATCCTTGAGACCTGTTTCGACTAATTTGGTTAAAAACCTCCGTCTTCTCGAAAATGTAACAAGACAAGACGTTCCACGTAAGGATACAACTCGTGACACAGGTAAGCTAAAAACAGCTAGTGGCATACATACACAACATTATTTACAGTTCCTAGGTAATATTTTAGCACTATCTAAATCACGGAACATTGAGAAACAATACAAAATCAAGCGAATGTCTTTTGTTTAATTTTCCCTTCAATCAAGTGTTTTGTTTGTGCAAAGTTTTAAAGGTGAAAAATCCAGACTGAAGCAATGATAGCAACTTAATGCTTCTGCATTTATTTTATGAGTGGAACCATTTTCATGATTGATGTTTAAGAACATCACACCTTATCGTCTTGTGTTTAAATTCCAGCCATAACAAAGAGTAAATCAATTAAGCTGCAATGTAATGATTGGACAAAATGAAAGATTTATATGCACGGCAGCTTGGACCACACAGTTTGTTTTTACAGCTTTGACCCAGCTTCTCTCCATCAGCTAAAACCAAGCCAGCAGACTTGGTATGGTGTTGCATACAAATCGAACAGGTAGAGCCTAAAGAACATATTCTACGCATGTGTCGTGATAAAAATTAACTGATCATTGCATATGTACGGGCATTTGCATTTTAATAGGTTGCTAATGAACAGGGGTTGATATGGGCTGATTGGTCGGCTTTAACCTTGTAGGGTCTTTATTGTTATGGTCGTAGATTTGTAATTATTTTATACTAGCGATCCACCCCGGCTTGGCACCCGACGGGTGCAATTTAGAAAATGCAAAAGATATACCCGTGCGATGCCGAGGCGCTAGTATAGCCTATGTCACTCCCCGGGTAATGTGGCTTCCCAACAGTGAAATAATTTTTGAACGCGGTCCAGTAGTTTCGGAGCCTATTTCGGGCAAACAAACAAACAAGTATAGAAGTATAGACAACGTGCCACTAAACAGATGTACTAAGCTAGAAGGTGGTACCTTTGAACGTAACGAATAGTGGTCAAGATATAGTAACAGAAAATTTGACGATGTGATCCTGGCTCACATTGTCTCCTGTTGATCCTTTGATCCTTTTTCTCCTATGCATCAGTATAGTATATGCAATAGGAACCTACGATCTCTTTGATCAAGGAATGGTGCGTTAATAAGGCAGAAACCCAACAGTGGTTGCAAATGGATGAAATGATGACAATCATGTTTTGTAGCAAACTGTAGGTGATCTTACCCAATAAAGGAATAAACCAGTAAAAAAACATACAAAATGAGCAAAAAACAAGAAAAACGCAAACCCACCTTGCATACAAATAGCGCAACTACGTGTACCCGAAAAGACCTTGCATCCATCACTCCAGACGTACAGGCTCCTAGAACTGATATACTGCAAATTGTCAAGGAAGCATCAAATATAGATACAAAAGTCACCAATTTATCTGTTCAGGTGGACAAAATAAAAATTAAGGTTAACGTATCAAAATTGCTATTAGATGCAAGTAATATACTTAACGTTAGCGCAACTATCATGTGAACGGATAACTTGGTGGACCTTATTGTTTAGCAATATTATCTTCCATGCAAAGCCATTGTCCAAATAGGCTGAAAATTTAGAATTCTGTACACGGGTCTAAAGCACTTTACCGATTATTCTCAAATCGAGATATATGAGGCGTCGATTTCGTGACATTTGCGCTCCGTGAGGAGAATTGATGGTAGAACAATCGCGCCGAACGCGGATGTTGGAGTTGTGAGAACTAGATGAATCATAGACAACACATACATATTCATATATACCATGAAGACTATTTCGGTGGTGACAGCAAGTCTGTTGGAGAGTTGAACTAGGAGTCTTATTCTGAATTGGGAAGTATTGGTGTCAGGCTCATCAATTATTAAAAAGAAAGAGAATTAAAAAGTACCTATTCAAAACTACATATTCAAATCTTTTGGTCTAGTGACAAAAAAATAAGGCAAAAATGTCAACATATACCAATAAAATTGCTCGATAGCATATTGTTTGTATGTCCTACAACGATCATATACAATTCAAAATTTCCATGAGGTAGTCACATCATTGCTACTGTAAGTGTTCTTTTTGATGATAAGATTCAAAATACATTTGTTTCGTTATCGTTAAATATTTCAATATTTGTAAAGAAAAAATCATATATACAAGCTTTTACAGCACATTTTCACAGCACATTTACCCTTCAAAGACAAGTAGTACAATACAAATCACCCATAGCGTGCAGCTAATGCGAAAATAAACAGCAATCGACATCGGCACTTGTAAGTGCCAATGTTGTATGATATCACTTTAGCATTGCATCTTTATAGCTTCGAAAACGTTTCTATTGCATTTGGATTTATTATCTAGTTTGGACTATCTATTTTAGTTTCGAATTTGGTAGCTTTGGATTTTATTTGAGTAATGTAAACTTTGATTGAAGTTTATTGGATTTTGATGTCTTTTTGATTTGTTATTGTATTGCTTATTTTATGTTGTTTGATCAGTCGTTTTAGATTTGATTTCTTGGCAAAAATTGAAACCAGCATGGTTTAAAATGAGAATTCAGAGACGACCTCAGTGGCGTAGCGAGCGAAGGTCCGTCTGCGACGCAGGAGGTAGCGGGTTCGATTTCCGCATCAGAACAAATGTTTGTACGATCTGAAGATATTTGTTTCGGGGATCTGGGTGTTTTCTTTGTATAATAAAAAAATATCTATTTATGTAATGTGTTATTGTATTAGGTATATCAGTCATCTAGTATCCATAACACAAGCTCTGCTTGGCTTAGGGCTAGATGATGCTGTGTTAATTGCCAAGCATTATTTATTAACAAGTTTCTGCCCGTGTCTTCGCACACGTTTTACCGGAATAAAAAGTAGCCAAAGTTTGACTCCAGGTCTAGAGCTACACCTATGCAAATTTCAGCTCAATCAGTTCAGTATTTTTGGCGTGAAGAAGGGACAAACATCCATCCATCCATCCACACTTTCGCATTTATAATATTATTAGTGTGATTTTATTCCACTATAGCTTTGTTTCTTTAAACTAATATCCAAACAAATATCTGCAGTATTTTTTTCAAATTATAACTATCAACGTATTTTTTCATATTACTTTTTAGAAATAAAAAAAAAACCTTAGTAATTAGGGCACTAACCAAAGAGATCAAAGGTTTTTGTACAATTTTTATGTCTCAGTTGTAATTTATATTAGTATAACTGTTTGTTCCTAAATAAATTAAAAAATCAAAATCAGATTTCCAAATCTTAATTTTACCCGGCTCCATTGCATTGCATTTTAGCCAATTGCAAGTCCAAATCGACGCTTGAAAGGCAAAAATATCTAAGCGACAATAGGTCTAATTCTCGCTTAGATATTTTTGCCTTTCAAGCGTCGAAATGTACATGCCTACATACCAGTTCACACCAGAATACTGTGATAAAATTATATTCATAACCGTACAGCCTATTGTGTTTAGCTTCTGACTATGAAGTTCACAGTTAATTAGTGAAAAATTTTAATTGATTTACCTACTTTAACACGTTCGTCGTCCATGACGCGTCATGCAATGGATGTATTCAAAACATATGGTTATATTGACATCACTTTTTATTGGTACCCTTGGGTTTGTTTTTGAGAACCACCATCTTCATTGGAACTTTTGCCTGCAATATTTCCTTCAAAAACTATATACTAGTAATAATGATTATATTATATTTAATATGTAACTATACATTATTATATATTTAATATATAGATAGTATTTACAATTGAAACAGCTGAGCCAACTGCAGATACTAGTTCTTATTTGTTTCTATTATTTGATTGTAATTTTCTTTGTTAATAAAGAATATTTTACTTTAATATTATAACCATACATTATTAATATTATTAGTTAATACTCTCCCACTGTCTTGACAACGTCTTGAGTTTTTATACAGATTCCTTGAAAAAGAGATATCTAAATACCTATTGCATTGTTTAGATATCTTAAGAGATACGATACGCACTTTGACGATTTAAATTCTCATCCAGGTGTATCTAAAGATTTCTAAGAAGATCTGCAATCACAAGACCTATTAGAGAGCAGTTTCTTTAGTTACCAGTGATCTGCAGTCCTACCACGTTAGGTCACACTCTGTTGCTCACCGATCTAGGAATGCACCCGTTATTTAGAATTGTTTTAGAAAAAAGTGTATTTTCTGTGTTCTTGGCTGATATGACCCTTACAACTCAGCCCGTGTTTGCAGAAGGGATGTTTACATCGAACTTAAAATTAACTTCAATGAGTTCAAACTTCTCAGACTCACAAGTTAGGGCAAAAATCGCTGATTCTTCTAAAACAATTTTAAATGGTAACTTTTTTCGAAGTTTATCATTATAGCAATTTGTGGTACTCCGCATAAAATTTCAACAGCAGTTCACCGCTTTGAAAAGCTGAATTGTGAGACGTGTTAAAAGCGTTTGTAAAAACTTTATCTCGTCTGTTGCTTTTAAAGTAAGCTATTATTTGTTTATCTCATTCATGACAACTTACTCAAAATATTCAAAGGACTTTTAAAACCTTATCTGTGCATAAATCATATGTTTATGACTTTTTAAGTAAGCATTATCTTGAATCACTCGGATGATGAAAGAACTCCTTGGTTCTGACCTTTTTACAGATAGTATGAGAGGATGCATTGATATTTTATCAGTTCAAATCATTAATAATTATGACCTGATAATAATCAAAGGAGCCTACTGAGACTCTGGTCAATAGGATCTCATGACATAGTGATAAGTCATGTCTAGGAAATACTGGCTTCTATGATTATTACATACTTACTATATATTATATACATACTTAGATATTGCTAGACCATTCAAATTATAATTGCAATAGACTGACTTCTATAAAATTTATAAAAGCAATATACTGACTTCTATAAAATACTTAGATACTGCTAGACCATTCAATTTATAATTGTATAGACTGACTTCTATAAAATACTTAGATATTGCTAGACCATTCAATTTATAATTGTAATAGACTGACTTCTATAAAATACTTAGATATTGCTAGACCATTCAATTTATAATGGCAATAGACTGGCTTCTATAAAACACTTAGATACTGCTAGACCATTCAATTTATAATTGCAATAGACTAGCTTCTATAAAATACTTAGATATTGTTAGACTATTCAATTTATAATTGCAATAGATTGGCTTCTATAAAATACTTAGATATTGTTAGACCATTCAATTTATAATTAAAATCATTAGAGGAGGCCTATGCAGTGGACTAATATAGGCTGATGATAATCATGATTGCTAAACCACCTAGGGGTATGGTCTGGATGGGTGCAAGAAAATAAATCTTTCAATTATGAAAGCAGACATCCTTGCTATTGAATTACAATGATAATTTTCAATACTAATAAATACCAATACCGTTTTTATGAGGTTTTAAAAACACAGTTTTCAACAGTACCCAACGAACGCACTTGCTATTTTGAAATGAAAAAATTGAAATAAGAAAAAAAATTATTTCATAAATAAAAAATTATATATTATGAAATAAATTAGTAAAAGTAGGACGATAATCTTTAACTACGTTACTTTACCATTGACACTTAACTATAACTCTACAAAGCTCTACTCAGCTCTCAGAGAGGTGTCACCAAAGTCAATCACCTTTTTAAACACTCGAGTCTGGAGTGGCCCAAATTTCGGCACCTCGACTGGAATTCAGGGGACGGCTTTACAGTTATGTACTTAGAGTAAAATGTGAGCCGCTGTACCTAGCTTAATTTAAAACTATCTTATTTAGTCATTTAGATAAGACAATTATTCTAAATTTGTAACTAAGTTAAGTCAGATCTCTTCATTAAAAACTTCTTAAGCAGAATTCGACAGATTGTTTAAATATATATTTTTCTAATATTTGTTTTTTCTACTTTTGTATGATTGCTGCTATGCAATCATACAAAATTAGAAAAGAAATTAGGGAGATTAAGTAAATAAGCTTATTTATAATGCTTCTGTCATTTAGCTGTGAAGGCCATTAATTAGCTTTTTTGTTGATAAGCTCTTCTAACTAATTTTGTACATATACTTATAATAAGTTATAAGCTATAGGCCTCTACCATAAAAATAAATAAATAAATAAAAACTAATTTGAATGGGACAGAGTTTAAGGTGTGGATTTACTTCTTTTAGCTTCTATATAAATAAAAATATGAAGATCACTCATTAGAGATACTCATTCAGATTTTACTAGATTTACTATTTCCTCATAGACTTAGTTTATCTAAAACTTTATTATGTCCATAACTCAGCGGTCAACAGCGATCCTCCCAGATTCCTTCATTTTAGCACCATCTAATTTATGATCTAATTACACTCACGAGCACAGAAAATGGACCAATTAAACACACAATCAAAGATAGCGCGCAAAAGCATAATTCAAGAAAAAGTCTTCTTTAGATCCGTCGGTTTTTTTTCTGACGTTCGTTTTAGTCGGGTTTTATGGAGACAGGTCGGTCGTGTCGCGCTAATTAAAGCCTCTCGTAAAGTAGAAGGGCTCTCGTCAATCAATGTTAGGGTAGCCCTGAGTCACTGAGTTATTGGGACGGAGGCGACGCGGCTGACGTTAGTAAAGTAGCGTTTTTGATGACGAGCGGTGGAGATAGCGAGAATTGGGGCTGTATTTCTTTGACTTTGTAAAAAAACTTGAGAGGTGTCAAGGGACACCCGGATGGAACGAAGTTCCTTTCGATTAATTAGTGAAGGAATTGTAATAAAATTTTACAAAAATAATCGTCGCGACACCACACTGTTCAATGCGAAATAGAAATGAAAATATCTGGCTTGCTTTCTATAAGAGAGAGAGAGACAGACAGAGAAACATGCGACGCCGCACAGCTTACAATAGCTTACTATAGCAAAAAGTGTCGTGACAACTTTTCGTAAGAATTTTTTCCGTCTAGCCCCCTTTCACAACGCGCGATAAGGAACTTCGTTCCAAAAAAACTGGATATTTTAGATATTCTTTTAGGTTTTTGGATATTTTATTATAATCAAGTTGTTGTTAGATGTCTAGTTTTGGTCAGACAAGTGAAAATATATTCTAAAAAGCATAGTTAATCGTAGGTTAATAGTAAGGTAGGGAATTTAGATACGAATTCAAGAAGTCTTGTCTCTCCTAAATACAGTAGGTATGTGACAAATTGCTCAACCTACCACTTTTCAGTAAGTCGTATCCACATCCTCTTAGTGTTCGCATGTCAAAATACGAGGGTCTATTTTTTTGTCCCACAGTGTAATGTCAATGAACTCTACTCAAGGTTAAATTAATTGTAGATGATTGAAGGTGTTTGACTCTATACTAATCAAGCAATTGGACAGTTTTGAAAGGCGACTGATTATTTTTGATACAGACAGACAGACGAATTTCCAAAAATATCTCATTCGTCTGTTTTATCTGAATTTTGTAATATTCTATTATTAAAGTTTAAAAAAAATAGAGGTTCATAAATTTTTGTATTTGGAATTAATAGAGTAGCACAAAAACAGAAGAATCACGAAAAACAAATGACGTTTTTCAAATCTAGTCATTTCTCTCCATCTATTCTAAAGTTGACTCTACATTTTATCTAATTAGCTCTCTTACTCGTAGCTTGTTTTAGCATCATAGGAATAGAATCTAGAGTCGTACAAAAAAAAAAAACTTGACGCTAGGGAGGTTTCAATCAATAGAAAGGGGATAGACCTTCGTGTGCAGAATGCCAATGCAGGATGGGGAAAAAACAAGAAAATGATGGCATATTTTATTTTTAAATATGAATTCTATTTCAATGACTAGCAACTGACTTACTATCTGACATCAGTCGGTGTCAGTGACATCTGCAGAAAATAATTATTGTTTACTTCAAGTTATGTAACAAAAATTACAAAGTATGTACATTATTTTATAATTATATATTCTACTCCTTATTCAAATGAAAATATCACAGTAATATTATAAATGCGAAAGTTTGGATGGATGGATGGATGGATGGATGTTTGTGGCTTCTTCACGCCAAAACTGCTGAACCGATTGAGCTGAAATTTTGCATAGATGTAGCCCTAGACCTGGAATCAAACATAGGCTACTTTTTATCCTGGATAAGAGCGTGCGAAGTCGCGGGCAGCAGCTAGTATAATTATATATTCTACTCCTTATTCAAATGAAAATATACAGTAGCTGTTTCACAATACTTTGATGTGAATTAAAAGATTTTGCCACACTACTGATTAATTGGTAACAAATGATATTTATAAGTATACTAGCGACCCGCTCCGGCTTCGCACGGGTGCAAAAGTAAAGGATAAAAAATGGTTATTGTGGGTTATCCCTAAGAGATAGAGATATAACATTGCAGACTTTTTTGTAGACCTTTTTAAGGTGTACAATACTGTAGTACATTATTTTGTTCTATCTCGTAGGGTTCAGCCAGCGTTTACAATGTAAGCGCAAAAAAATGGGTTTATTTACGACATTTCATTAGAAACCTCTAAAATTTCTTAGAGATTTACCCCAAGTGCGAGGGCTTACGCACTATAATAACAAAAACCTTAACCTCTAAAATGATCAGTGTTTCTCTGCTATATTATGCATGTATTATACATATAAACCTGCTTCTTGAATCACTCTATCTATTAAAAAAAACCGCATCAAAATCCGTTGCGTAGTTTTAAAGATTTAAGCATACAAAGGGACATAGAGACAGAGAAAGCGACTTTGTTTTATACTATGTAGTGACTTGCCTACCTACCTAATTAGTGTTTGTCCATGCAAACGAAAACATGGCTACCACTAGTCAAGCTGTTGGCGGCAAATAAGCCTCAAAAATATCTTCAAACCTAATAAAAACACCGAAGCAGTATTAAATTACATTTTCTCAGTCTGATCAAAAGCTCGACAAAACCTCATGCTTTCAATTCGACTCTCCCTTTCTTTACTCTACAATGCCCAGTTTCAGGTACTTTGATATTGCCGACGAGTTTTATGAAGTTTTGTACCGATGTGCCTTTCTGTACTTTGCTCTGGGTACAGCCTAGTAAATGTTACGTAATCTGTGGTACAGCCTGGTAAACTTTTCACTCATAGATAAGTTAAGATTTCAGAGGTGACACTTAGAAAAGACAATTTTCTGCCCGCGGCTTTGCACGCCTTGTTTCTAAGAAAATGTTTAAAGGTTCTTTATATCTCTCGGCAACTGATTCATAACATAAAAAAGCTATGCGTCTTTTAGTTATTGCGTAATTTAGGTAAATATGAGTAATTTTTTTTTTTTGTTTTTTTTTATTGGTATAACAAAATCCACAGCCCTTAAATTCTAATTAGACTAATATTATATACAAAACTTACAGCCAAAAAAGGATTTACTTTTTATAAAATAATTGTAATTTAGGTCTAGACCTAAATCGACTCAAAATTTCAGTCTGAGCTGTTGAGAACTATTGGAGTGATGAAGTAAAAATACCCATGCATCCATCCATCCATCCAAACATGCGTAATATTTTTTTATAATATTAGTGTGATAGCTGAAGACAGGGCGCTATGGCACTCATTAGGGGAGGCCTATGTCCAGCAGTGGACTGCTATAGGCTGATGATGATGATGATGATTAGTGTGATAATAATAGCGCGTTCCAGACGAAAAATTTGCTGAAAATTGTCAATTTTCAAAAAATATCTAAATATATAATCTACTTGTATACCTCCGAAGGTAACACATACATACATATCCCCAAGTGCTAAGTAAAAGTATAAATGCCACAAAAATGAGGCTTGAGCCATTTTCCAGTTAGAGAATTTGTTATTCTACTAAACTCTAATAAGACTGTTATTATAATGCAGTTTGTTACAAGATACGTAGCATTACTAGATAACAATAGAAAAAGCAAAGTTACCAGCATGATAAATTTTACAACCATTTTCGCACTATTCTTGTGTTGCCAACATTAATTACAATTGACTTAATTATGGCAAAAACTGAAAAAATTATACTATCAACCTTATTAACGTGATTACAAGGCCTATAATTTATTGTGTGATATGTGTTCAGTCAGCAGGATAATATATGGGATGTTGTTTCTCCATTATTAATGTTTCTAAGAACTTTATTTCTCCAGTATTGATTGGCATTAGCAGTTTCTTCCAATATACTACAATATACTATAATATATATACAATATACTACTGTTTTATTTTTATTTGTACCTACTAGGTGCCTAAAAATTTAACAAAGGGAAAAACGTCTAGGAGTTACATAAAAAAAATGCACTTTTACATTTTTCGTCTGCAATCACTTGTTTACTTCTACGTGTGAACACCTCTTTGAAAGCAACCTCTTTTATTATTCTGTCGCCTAAAGGCGTCTAACCGCGACTCGCTTACCTATTCCCCTTGAAAGTAGGACAAACTAGACGTCTGGCCTTTTTCTTTATTTTATAAAAGGCATTTCTTTTTTGATAGGTTACTCTGAAGCTTACTTAATCTATGTTTGGGTCGAGAATTATTTTTGCTATAGTGTTGTTGGTAGAGCATAAAGTAATAGCTATCTTATATCTAATAAAAAATAAACCTAATTTTATAGTTATAAAACTAGATTTATTTCGTAAAATAAGATTTGATTTCTTTGAGGTAGATGATGCTGTGGTTGTCCAGCATTATTTATTGTATTTAGGTGCCTATCGATTTTTAGACCCAATAATATTATGGTTATTTTCTAGATATGCGCAAAACAGTACAGAAGAACGTAATGCCATATTACATGGCATTACTCAAACATTACGCGTGATGCGGTGATGTCGGACGCAGGTAGAAATGAACGCAATATAATATTATGAACGTAATGCATCTCTCAACACATTACGCGTGATGCGTCGGCCAAAACATTACGCGTGATGCATCGTTCAAAACATCACGTGTGATGCGGTGATGTCGGAGACAGTGTAATGTAATGCGTAATGGTTCGGCGTCTCGAGTGATAAGTGATGTTGCATTACGTCGCGTAATATTACTTTTGTAATATCATATGCATTACTTACACATGTCTATTATTTTCTGTACCTAATAGAAGTTTAGGTATTCCAAAGAAATTACAATTATCGAAATACCACGCAAGTATTTTTATCGATGCGTAATCAATCACCTACAGAAATAGCATGCCAAAGAACAATTCAGTGACAAACATCAAAGATTTAAATCGTTAGATATGCCCTCCCACCAAAAACTGTGGCATTGTCTTTGAACGTGTGCGTTGACAAAATGACGATGAAATGTTGTACCTGTGGCTTTATTTGTGTTTTTAGATTTGTTGTTGCACTTGCGAAATGCACACGATGGCATTTTATGACACTTTACCAAGTTACAACACGCCCGGCTGATACTGTGTTTAGATGTACACTGATTCCAAATGAGCGAGCTATCTCATTTCGCGTGGCAACAACACGGTGCGGTCTCACTGCGGTATGGGCCTATCTAACGATTTAGATCTTTGACATACATCACACTAAATAATAGCAACTCTATAAGGCAGGAATTAGGTTGAAAGTAAAGTGAAAGCAAAGAATAGGCTTATTACATGGATGGACACTGGCCACGCTTTTTTATTTTTCTACTTTAGGCCTGTAGGAGAGCAGTAGCGCTTTCACTGAATAAAATTGGTGAATTTTATGATATCAAAAGGGCGGTTTTAAATAAACTCTATTGAACTTTGAAATTAATGCGGTTTGATTACATAGATTCTAGTACATAATTATTATTCTTGGTATAGTGTACCCACTAAAGGTTGAAGATTCCTCCACCTTTATCATTCATACCGCTAAGGTTTGTAACTCGCTGCTTCTGATTTTGCGGCCAACTACAACCTGGGTCTCTTCAAGACGAAAGTTAATAGGTGAGACGAGAGTAAATTAGGTGTATCTTTGCCTTAGTGGTACATTTTCGGTCACATCCTCACCTACCACCAGGTAGACAGCACAAACAAAGTACAAACAAAGTCTATTCCCGTAAAAAAAAACTAAGAACTCTATGTTCTGCGAGGTTAGGTGATAACGATCAGGAGGACGATCAACAAACTCACTCGTTAAGTCAAAAATATCAAATAAATTACATATCGTCCTATTGTCTTTTATGCGGGTCACAGACAAAAAGCTAACCTTATTTAGTTTTGGCTTAGCTCACATTGTTTTTCATACTTGTCTGGAGAAGTAGGCTGCGTCAGCTAGGGAAGCAAGTTAGATTACCTTTCAGTCTGCAACCGTGTTAGAAAAAAACCAACCTTAGTGTGTAGCTAAAATAAAGTTTAGATAGGTATAATAAATTCAGTGTGGGCGCCACAGCTCTTGTACAGTTCATAGCATCCATTCGAAATTCAAACGTATAGCATGTTCAATCGAATGTGGTCCGATTAGCAATGTACATATTTGTTGCGTTTACGCCTCTGCCTTAGGATTTTACACTAAAATTATTTTACATTAGGCTTTTTACGTTGAATATTATTTTACATTAGGCTTTTAACGTTGAATATTATTTTACCCACCTAACCTACTAAGTACATTATATTAGAATAGAATAAATATTTATTTGGAGACAGGTACAGAAAAAGTATAAAAAAAAACAGAAACAGTATAACATGGAGGTAAGTGACACAAAAAGGTGGTTGTAAAAATAAAATGGCTTTGCCTCCATGACAATGACTAAGTAAAACAAGTAGATATAACTTTAATAATAAAATTTTCAAATAAGCAGTTTTTCTAATATTTTTACATATAACTTTGGCTTTCTGTAAAATTGTTATTTGTTATTTGTTGCGCTAGAGCTCGTCACAGAATTGGTTATAGAATCGATCACGAAATAGATTTTACGAATTATTTTCCTTAAAGGAAATAGGCTTTTTAGAACTATTGTTTCATAGTATAATTTAGAAATTCAAGCACAAAATAAAAAAAACAAAAATATTAGGTAACCAATAAAAGAAATTATTACTTCTCTATTAATCTTTATTTTGTATATAAGAATGAATCTCCGAAATGTATGTACTTACGCGCATAACTTCCGAACGAGTGCACCAAATAAGATATTTTTTCATAAATATATATTTTTTTATATATTTTATTTATTTAAGTTTAAGTTTTACTATGTACCTATATTTAGAAAGCTGAAAGGCCTACTCACCTTACTTTAGTTACAGTTATACTACTCTATAAATGAACTTGTAAATTCTTAAGAGAAGAGATCTCAAACCTTAAAAATATCGATAAAATATATTAGGCTGTTACTAAATTCACCGGGTCAGCTAGTTATGAATATTTTTTTCAGTCATACATACCTAACTGCTTGCATTATCTATATTGTTTACGTAATTTTTTTTTATCTTTCCAAATATGGACGCATATTCAAAATGGCCGACTATCGAACCATAATAAAAAGTATAACAGTTAACACCTGCTGTACTAGCACAAACTGGAATAAAATTAAAGCTATTTCTTATATAAAATCATTATTTTTTTATATTAAATTATAAGGATACCTGTAGATTATTTGCAACAGTCTGCAGTTAGCTCAACTGTTTCAATTGTAAATACTTTATGTAGTCCTAATTTGTTTCAATTATTTGATTGTAATTTTCTTTGTTTATAAAAAATATTGTAATATTCATTTGTATTTTAAGCTTGCCATTAGCTAAATAATTAACTAAATAGGTAGGTACCTATTCTGTTAATTAATTAGCTAAATAATTAACTGAATAGGTAGGTACCTATTCTGTTAATTATTTAGCTAATATATAACCTAAATAAATGTCTAAGTAAAAACATAAATAAATAAATAATACCGGACAACCTACACAGCATCATCTAGCCCCAAGCTAAGCAGAGCTTGTGTTATGGGTACTAGATGACTGATACACATAATACAATGTATTACATAGATAGATATTTTTTTATTATACATAGTAAACATCCAGACCTCCGGAACAAATTTCTGTGGAGCGCACAAATATTTTATTTATATATAACGATTTCGTTATCTACATACGTTGTTATATCATTCGTAGAATAAAATTGCAAAATTTCATCACAGCTAACATTATAACAGCAAAAGTTTGGTAGGATGGATGTTTGTTACTTCTTCACGCTAAAACTACTGCACGGATCGGAGTAAAATTTTGCAGGGATGTAGGTCTATACCTGGAACCGTACATAATTTTAATTCCATACCAAAATTATATCTCATTTATCATATAGATAGACATAACCTTATATAGAGCAGAAAATAGTTAATAACAAATAATTTGTAACACTTACCTACCTAATAAAAAATATTGATTTGATGTATTGTTACCTACCTATAAAATATGAGACTATTATTAATGTTTTTGGGTTAAAAAAAACGATCTCCCCCCCTCTCTATTGTAAAAGAACATCATCATCATCAACCTATATCAGTCCACTGCTGGACGTAGGCCTCCCCTATTGAGCGGCATAGCGCCCTGTCTTCAGCTTGCCGCATCCAGCATCTGCCTGCAGTCTTTCGCAGATCGTCATCCCACCTGCCTGCGTCCTTCACTACGTTTGCCGAGTCGCGGTCTCTCCACTCAAGAACATGTTTACCCCAGCGGTTGTCGTTTCTTTGCGAGAACAACAAAGCGAAAAGAATATATAAGAATTAATAAAGATGATTGTAAGAAATTTTTTAGGCATCAAACTAAATCTGAGGCCCAATCAATATCATCATCATTATCATCAGCCTATAGCAGTCCACTGCTGGACATAGGCCTCCCCTAATGAGCGCCATAGCGTTCAATAATATATAAACTATATATTAAAAAAACAAAAAAAGCAATTTTATTAAAAAGCAAAACCCCTATATATATCAATATATAGGTACATATATTTTTTATTTCCATCAAACTTTTGAGTTTTTTTTTAATTTTTAGGAAGAGTAACGACCGTGGAGAGTTACAAACTGGACGCGATAACACAAACAAAGAGAATAATATAACTTATCTAATCTTACTCTAATTGTAATGCGCTACTTCCGTGCGTTAATGTTGGGCATTATGTATTAATTCTGACGTAAAAGTGGGTCCATGCTTTAATATTCATTCATATGCATTGTAATTAGTAGGAGTTTAGGAGGAAAGATTTATATAGGATGGATTTTTTGGACGGCAGACCTTAAATGGTGGTATAGCTACAGGAAAATAGTATTACAAGACCTATCTATAATTTTTAGCGACATTTTGATCCCCATTAACAAACTTAAAAAGTAAGGTTCGCAAGAAAATGGGTATTTTACTCAAAAACTTTGTTTGAAGCCAATCAATCTTGTTTCTTAAACTGATCAAAAACTTCTTTCGGACCAACTGAGGTTGGAGTACTAAAAAATCTCAAAAAACTATTTTTTTACGTTGCCTGGTCAGGCTACATATTTAGCCTATCAGAACTTGATTCAGATTTGCAGAAGTTGGGTTTTTACGCAGTGGGGGGCACCCTCAGTCCCTCCTGGGGCACCAAACCAAGTTACCTTTAAAAACTCCATAGTTTATTCGGTGTAGGTGTGTACAGTCAGCATCGAAAGTAAATGGGGATCATACAAATTATGATGAATATTAAAGATAAAAACTAGCAGTTAATTTTGTTTCGGCCCGTGAATGTCTTAAGAGCCAACTAACGGAACATTCCAGGGGACCTACCAGGGGAGGCAGCAGCTTCTTACTGTATATCTATACTAATATTATAAAGAGGAAAGATTTGATTGTTTGTTTGTTTGCCCGGAATAGGCTCCGAAACTACTGCACTGATTTGAAAAATTGTTTCACCGTTGGGAAGCTACATTACTTAGGAGTATCATAGGCTATACTAGTGACGCGCCCCGGCTTCGCACGGGTATATCTTTTGCATTAGCTAGTTTTTAATAACTCTACCATCACCAATCCGCGTGGAGATTATGCCATCAACCCCTCTTTTTTGGGGGAGGCATGTTCAGTAATGGACGTATGTTGATGACCTCTGGCGCGGCGGGTGAAGGTCCGCCTGCGACGCAGGAGGTTGTGGGTTTGATTCCCGCCTCGGGATAAATGTTTGTGCAATCTGCAGATATTTGTTCCAGGTGTTCTGGGTGTTTTCTATGTATAATAGAAATATCTCTCTATGTAATATATTGTATTATGTGTATCAGTCATCTAGTACCCATAACACAAGCTCTGCTGCTTGGGGCTAGATGATGCTGTGTGAAATGTCCAGCATTATTTATGTTTTGACAAAGATTATTATTATTAACTAGCATCTAGCCGCAGCTTTGCTCGCGTTTTACTTATTTTATTAGTGTGAAGTTAG
>JAPQVW010000174.1:0-38097 GCA_028535905.1 Quercus berberidifolia | reverse complement strand
TTATTCCCGAGGGATCAGTATTTATCCCGGAAAACTTAAAAGACAACTTAATACTGTAGAAGAATCACGACAATTTTGGTGATATCTTCGCCAATTGTTAACAGATTTTGATGATTTTATTGTTGTATAAAGGATGAATAGCGTTGTTGAAGCCGATTTTTAATTTTTTAAAACAATTATGTCCTAAAATATCTATCATCAGATAGATTAATCCATTGCTGGACATAAGCCTCCCCTATAGAGGCATCTCTGTCATCAGCTTGACGCATCAAAGTAGGTGTACCATTTGTACGTAATTTCGAAAATTTTATAGAGTTCATTCGAATTTATCTTCCTTTACCGGCTCTGAGACTGAATGCTATATAGATTACTAGCTGCTGCCCGCGGCCTCGAACGCCCTTATCCAGGATAAAAAGTAGCCTATGTCCATACCTGGGATACCTCCATGCCAAATTTCAATAAATCCTTTCAGCCGCTTAGGCGTGAAAGTCCTCAATCATAAATCATCATAATTTAAAAAAAAAAATGCCATTTATCCATCATCTAGCACAAAATGAAAGCCGATGTTTTACAAGAACAATGATTTTTTAAAAGATCATTCATAAGTCATGCACGGGATTCGAACCCAGAGCTCCCATGCAGTACGCAGACACGTTACCGGCTGGGCTATATCGCCGCGGGTACTCGAAAACCTCACTAGTATAAGCTGAGTTTATATTTGTAAACGTCTTTATCTCCAAATTGATTGAACGTTGCGCGTTACTATTTTAAGGGGTGAACACCCTAAAGAAGTACAATTATCACACATCAAAGTTCCATCCCAAAATAAATTCCTAAGTCGTGCCCTTGTTAGATAAATAACTTACAAATCCTTGTCGCGTCGAGATTGAACTACATTACATCTTCAACCTATGTATGACCTGTCAGGGTGGGTCCAAACTAGTCACACCCACACCAGATCCGGTCACAGTGTAACTCGTTTGGATTTTTTTACCATCGAGTAACACTGTTACACGTTGGGAACTCTTCTATACAAAAGTTGCAACGAGTAACAGTATGACTTAATGTAGACTCATGCACTTGCCACGTTCTATGTATGGCGACAGATAACAACTCTACAGAAAACATCCGCTATCGATATTTTTTGCATCGATCAATACATAGATGCAGAATGTGTCATACTGTGATTCACACCGACAATGTCGTCTGACTCTGAGCTTCTATCCGTTTTGATAGAAGCATGTGTAAGAATCAAGCTCTTATTTTGTAAGTTAACTTACTTTGCTGAAAGAATGTTTTATTTTCAAGAATACTTTCTGTACAAACGTTTGAATATATTTGAATTTGGCGCCACGGGAGTATTAGCGCGGAGTGTCAGACAGACGCATGGAGGATTGTTTCGGTAAAAAGAAGAGGAGATATTGAATAAACGCCAATTACTGTGTACTCTGATGCTGAGTGTTATTTTTGTAACTCCTAAAACATGGTAACAACTAGAGATAGGCTGTACTATAACCGTGGAAACAATAGTTCGGATGTAAAGGCTTAGACAGGAAGATCAATAATTTGGCATTTTTAGTTTGTCCGCACTTGCCTCAACTAAAATAAATACAATAAAATAAATAAAGCTGGACAATCCACACAGCATCATCTAGCCCCAAGCTAAGCAGAGCTTGTGTTATGGGTACTAGATGACTGATACACATAATATAATGTATTACATAGATAGATATTTTTTATTATACATAGTAAACACCCAGACCTCCGGAACAAATTTCTGTGGAGCGCACAAAATATTTTGTTCCGGGCGGGAATCGAACCCGCAACCTTCCTGACCTTAATTGTTTTACAATTCACATGTAGCATTTAATTAGTTAGTAGTTATGTATTTTTTATGGTGTTGGGTAATTTAAGGCGCTATACCGACCCAAATAGTGGCGACTCCTATTTTAGCTTATTATTACGTTAAACAAATGAAAATTTCAAAAGTCGATCGGGCAGTCCCTATCATAGGTTTTTTTTAATGCCTCTTTAATAGTTTAATTTTGCATAGTTTAGGAAGAGATGCGAAAATAAAGTTTGGTGGCCAAAAAGTGCAAATTCGCATCTCTTCCTAAATTATACAAAATAAAACTATGTATAACAGAGGCATTAAAAAAGCGTATGGTAGGTATAGCAAACTACCCGATCGACTTAAGAAAATTTTCTTTGAATAACGTAATAAGATAAAGTAGGTGGCGGCGTTAGTTTGAGTCGGTATAACGCCTTAAGAAACTAGTTAAGTGCTTGTAAATGCTGTAAATAAAGATATTCTTATTCTTATACCTAAGTTATTGAAGGGATCGGGGCTGAAATTTTGGATAAACGTAGGTAGTTCTAGACCTGGAATACATATCTATGGATCGGTGTCTTAAAGATATGTTGTTTGTTTTAAGATTTTAAAGGTTTCGATTACCGGATACCGGAAAACGGTGATACAGGTCGTATCGTAATTTTCCGGTATACGGTCTTCTCAATGTACGGATGTGAAGCCTGGACGCCAACAAAAAAATAAAAACACAAATTGCCGGTGGCCAAAAGGTCTACTAAAACATTCCGCGTCCGACCCAGCGGGAGGACAGCTGGAGACTTCGCAAAGATCAAGAGATAGAAGATCTAGTGTCCGAACTGAACATTATAGGAGAAAACAAAGCCTCGAGACTCCGATGGCTCGGGCATGTAGCCGAAAGGGGGAGGATCGGGCAGCAGAGCGTACATGGGTCGCCCGAGTGGCCAAAGAAAGATTGGAAGAAAAAAATATTAATTTTTACCCATATATGAAACTTACATACAAACTACAGACTTCATCACTACATAGTATAAAACAAAGTCGCTTTCTCTGTCCCTATGTCCCTTTGTATGCTTAAATCATTAAAACTACGCAACGGATTTTGATGCGGTTTTTTTAATAGATAGAGTGATTCAAGAGGAAGGTTTATATGTAATAACATCCATTAAATAGTGGAGAAATACTGTTATTTTTGAGGTTTCTAATGTGATGTCGTTAATTATCAATTTCTTTCCGCTTACATTGCAAACGCAGGCTGAACCCTACGAGATTTATCGAAATAATGTACTAATTATTTGTACACATTGAAAAGGTCCACAGAAAACTCCGCGATGGTATATGTCTATCTCTTATGGACTCTTATAACATTTTTTTTGTCATTTACTTTTTACGACAAATAATGGCTAATTTTCGAAGCGATTTTAACCAATACAGCATTAATCCTTATCCAACTAAATAGCTTAAATACATTGTTGATTTAATATACATCTATATGGTCCTTTACAGCACAAGATTTAAATGAATATTTTCGAAGATATTACAGATTTAAAATTGCGTGCCTATAAAAATCGCGTCGAAGGCCGCGATTTAAATTGCACCCGTGCGAAGCCGGGGCGGGTCGCTAGTTAACTTATATAATAAATTGAAAAAGGTCAAAAAGGGGCCCTTACTACCTCAGCATGTGTAGTATTAGGCTAGGGTAGACTCAATGCTACGCTGATTTTCAGGTAGGGCCGGAGCTGGGAGGCCCAAAGGCCAAGGCTTATCGGTCGTCCGAGGCACCGCTGGAGCGACAAAGTTGAGAAAGACCTACAAGAACTTCGTGCCGTCGACTGGACTGAAACGGCAAGGGACCTGGACAACTGGTGATCTCTGGTGTCGGAGACCAAGATCCATTTCAGGTCACTGCTCCACGCCAGTAAAGTAAGTAAGTAAGCCATTACCGTATACGACCAGTAGTTTTTCTAAATACGGTGAACGTAGATTTATTTATTTTTTTAAATAAAGGAAAGTTTCCTTTCAGAGATTAAAATTAAAACCTCTGAAGAGGATGCTAACGATCCAAAGTTCCATGACTTGCATCGCAAAACCAGCTTCGCTTTATGTTTCGATTCCAAATCCCTCTGTGTGTCCAATTATCCTGTAATCTACACCCACGGCCATTGTCCTTTCATTTTGGACCAGGAAATCCGATTTGGAAGGTCCTGTTGCATTCGTTGATGTCGTACAATGGCACATGGAACGAATGCTACCCCACCGATGACAGTGCAAATGTTGCATGCTTTTTTATGTTCTAATAACAATCAGTTTTTGGGGTTCTAGAGCCTCTAAAATACAAGCTCTACTTACTTTTAGTAGTATTACTATCTACTTATCTGTGCTTTGGGGTATTATTGCTGCGTGACATGTCAAGCAATTTATTTATTGTTACAATTAGCTCGTTCCACTGATTATTGAAAATTATAGTAGCTTTGTTAACGAACAGCACCTAAAAATATGATTTACCTTCCACTATAATTCAGACAGAACCATTAGCTGCGTATAAGACAGAACCATTAGCTGCGTCAGAGACATCTAGCGTCGAATGGCAACATTATTACCGTTTAGTTCCTGTGGCGTGCTATTAACTAATCTTGAAAACAAACAGATGGCTCTTTACCGAAATATGTCTGTTGAAACGATTTATAGTAATTTTAAATGTGATTAGTGGTTATTAATTTAAATCTAAATTATGGATCGCGTCTAATCACCTGACACTTTTCTTTAAAAAAACTGTTTTAATTTATTATGGCAACATATCTGTAATTTCAAATGTATCATCATAGCCGAAATAGCTCAGTTGGGAGAGCGTCAGACTGAAGATCTGAAGGTCCCTGGTTCAATCCCTGGTTTCGGCAATTCTTTTTGAAAATTAAAAGTGTGTATTTTCAAACAATAAATCTTATTTTGGCTGCGTCAATGGCTGTTTTTGTATTGTATTACTAGCGATCCGCCACGGCTTTGCACGGGTGGAATTTAGAAAATGCAAAACATATACCTGTGCGAAGCTGGGGCGTGTCGCTAGTATAGTCTATATATCCCAAGAAATATAACTTCCCAATGCTGAAAGAATGTTTAAAAGCGGTCCCGTAATTTCGGAGCCTGTTCCGTGCAAACAAACAAGCAATCAAATCTTTCCTCTATATAATATTAGTATAGATTTTTGTTGCGTAAAATGTAAATACATTTACATTTTACGTCTTGTATTTACATTTGTTTGTAAATACAAGAGTATTATTGTTTTGCTGTTTGTAGTTCGGGGAGTGGTCCATACGCGAGCACATTTTCATTATTTTGGGATACTGAACAATGAAAAGTAGAAATTAAATGAGGGGACAGTGAAATTGAAAGATAATTAAGTACCTATCTGCTAAATTTGCAGATACAGTACTTTAGTTAGGCAAATTATAATCTATCTATATAGTACCCATAACACAAGCTCTGCTTAGCTTGGGGCTAGATGATGCTGTGTGGATTGTCCGGCATTATTTATTTATTTATTATTTATTTATTATATATAAAAATGAATATTTCTCCTGGTCACGTCACTTGAGAACGGCTTTACCGATTTCATTCGTCGTTTTATAAATGTTTTAATTTTCTTACATTAAAAAAAATCTATATTATGTATACAGATAAAGGCGTGCGAAGTCGCGGGCAGCAGCTAGTAATCACTAAAAAAATCAAGAATCAAAAAAGGATTTGCATCGACCGGGAATCGAACCCGGGCCGCCCGCGTGGCAGGCGAGCATTCTACCACTGAACCATCGATGCTTACATGAAGAGTGTCTAAATTATGGAACCATCGATGCTTATACATACAGTGTCCAAATTATAGTACAACTAGCAAACCCAGCGAACTCCGTTTCGCCACCAGATGGCTTGTTGGTTTGTCCTGAATTTTTCCTGAATTTTCTTTGCTATAAACCTCACGGAGCCCGAGACATTTCCAACGAATGAAAAACCGTGGAAATCGGTTCGTGCGTTCTGGAGTTATAGCGTCAGGAAGGAAAACCCGACTTATTTTTATATAGTAGATTATTCTAGACGATTAGTAGTGTTCATTTTTTAATACTTTTTTGTTGCGTATTGAGAGAGATGACAGAGATGCGAAGTTGCTCTTTTTGGCCCCCAAACTCTGTTTTCGCATATCTGCGTAAACTATACAAAATAAAACTATAACAGAGGCATTAAAACAAGCTTGTAATCGGTATCACAAACATGAAAATTCCTTTGTTTAACATAATAATGAGATAATATATGTAGGTGCCGGTGCTGTTTAGGTCAGGGTAACGCCTTAAACACTACACCATTTTGTATAGCAGGTCGTCGTCTTCAAGATAAGGCGGCTTGGTTAGTAATAAAATAACGGTATTTTAGTTATTAACTATCTGTTCGTCGAATTCTTCAAACTCTTCATAAAAAACATTTATTGTGAATAAAGTGAATAGAGCTGTTGTAAGTTTTTTGGTCCTTTTGATCCATAGGTTATCGGTTCAATGAACGAAGACTTAATTCATCTTCGTTCATTGAACGAATAATGTTATGCCATCTATGAAGATTAAGTTTAGAAAAAAAACTGTTTTATTATACACACTATAAACTTTACAGACGCCTGGCGGATAAAATATGGCAATTGACATGAGAATGGATCTGTTGTAATATTTACAAATGTATGGTTAATATATTTAGGGTGCCATAATCATCATAGATAATTTCATAATTTTGCTCCTCCCGAGAGAGCCAACGAATGGTACCGGAATACCCTGAATGAATGCTATTTACAAAAGGGGCTATGGTGCAAAAATAACCACATTGTCCTGTCAAAATAACATCAGATAAGTTAACCATCGCATCGGGATTTTCATCATCAAGAATTATTTTTTATGTTCAAATAATTTTATTATAATGTTTGTTCGTAGATAATGTAGGTTTATTTATTTATTTATTAAGGAACTACAAACAGTACTAACATTAACATATAAACTAGGATATATAGATAACAACTTAATGTTAAGGCTACAAAAATGTCAGACCCACAGCGTAGTCCACGGAGTAAACATTTGCGGTTATGTGTGCAAGTGCGATAAGCACTGTTGAGTTTAATTTACATTTAAATACTGTAAGTACAATTTAAACATAGTAAGTTTTTGCGAAATTACACTGTATACACTGTACACTGTATACTATTTGATAGGAATACATCTAAATATGCATGCAAACATAAAAATTAAGTTAAGGTAGATGAAGTATTAGAACTATTAGAAAGAATCTTTATAACATCACTTTTGAATTGGGCAGTAGTTGCTGCGTAGGTTTATAGTATGTAGTGTATTTTTTTGTATAAATAGATTTATGCGAGTGCCACCGTCTACATTGTTCTTTCATCATCCCAAGTTACTTGAAAGAGATTACTCTTAGCGATAAGGCCGCCCTTTGTACTTCCTCTATTTCATTCATTTCTTTCTGCATTGTTTTCTGTCTTTGTGTCGTACAATAAAGTATTATCATTATACCAGGAGACCAGGAGATTGAGCAGCTGTTTTTACACATTTCCACTACTCTACGCTTCGATGAGAACCGGGCGTAAAGTTCGAATCAATACCTACCTCGATTCAATCAGACATTGATAAGGTTTTTTCTCATCATAAAGTGATATGACACGGCACAGCGTGCAATGATCTGTGCAGGGTCACCTAGGCATACTATGCGGTTGGAGGTCGGCCCGGCCCAATTCCTTATTGTCTGAGACTGGGATGGGCTGGTCGAGTTATGTAAGTTCACACAGTCATCAACTATTTCTTGAGATAAAAATTCATTCCAGAATGACCCAAGAGTTGGTGAGTATCTGGCGCAGCGCATAAGCATTGCCACACAGCGCGGGGCAATGCTGCCAGCGTCTTGGGGACGCTTCCGACTGGTATTGATATGGATCAGTTGAGCTACCTATAAAATGTTTGTAACAGTCAACAGTTAGTTCAACCGTTTCAATTGTAAATACTAGTTCTAATTTGTTTCTTTTATTTGATCGTAATTTGCTTTGTTAATGAAGAATTCCACATTGCTATGGGTGTAATCCCTTTTTCCTTGCCACATTTTTAGGGTTATAAGTCAGTCATCGTGCTACCTTGCTTTTCCCAAAAAATATATGACACGGCACAGCGTTCAACAATCTGTGCAGGGTGACCTAGGCATACTATACGGTTCGAGGTCGAACGCGGCCCAATTCCTTATTGTCTGAGACCGGGATCGGCTGATCGAGTTCAGTTTACCTACACGTCATCAGTTTCTTAAGATGCTCTGTATTCCTTAGTTCGGCGCCAGTAAATATGTTTATTGTGACATGTTAGACTGGTGCTCACTTGTTTCAAAACAAATGATGCACATTCATAGAATATTTTGCATGAAATGTTCCTTTTTATTATTCAGTAAAAAAAGCGGCCCGCTTCGCTCGCCGTTTTTTTTCTCTTTACTGACTTACTAGCCGCCCCATTGTTATAAAAAAAATGATGCACATAACTGAGTAAAAAGTTGGGCTTTTTTAAATGATTCCTTTTAAAATTGCGACCCGCTTCGCTCGACGTTATTTTTCTCGCAATTTTTGCACTAGCCCTTTTGCACTTCTCGCAATTAACAGGCACAACCTGCACAACCAAGTTAATTTCTTTAAACAATCACTTGCTTGCCTCGCTGTTACCTTTTTATTTATTAAAGCACTACTTATAGTCATAGCTAATTTGTTATTTTAGACTGTTGCTCAAAATAGCTAATTCTCTTTAAATTCTCGAAAAATTTCACGGCTTGCTTCGCTTGTCATCGTTCAGGTTTGGTTTTATTGCCATTTTAGGCAACCGCCACACTAAGGTCCGAAAAATTTCCACGGCTCGCTCTGCTCGCCGGTATTATATCTTTCGGCTTCATTCTATACTTCAGTAGGTAAAAATTAAAACACATTGGAAGTTAATAAATCTGCAAGGGTCCCTTTGAGTAAGAAATCATCAACTCACCTCGGAACCCAATATGGTTTAGACGCCCCTGAAAAAATGAGCCACACCTAGGCAAAAAAAAAACTATTTTCTCGCCACATGTTTAGGTCTGGTGCTATCTCCTACCGGTCAGTTTTCTTCACCAAGAAACCTTATTATGTAGGTACTGCAGGAGACTGCCTCTCTATTCTCCTTCCACTTTTCGCGATTGAACATAGTCTATACTAACATTTTAAAGAGGAAAGATTTGATTGTTTGCTTGCCCGGAATAGGCTCCGAAACTACTGGACCGATTTGAAAAATTATTTCACCGTTGGGAAGCTACATTACTTGAGTATGACATAGGCTATCTACATATATTAATATTATAAAGTGGAAAGATTTGATTGTTTGTTTGTTTATTTGCCCCGAATAGGCCCCGAAACTGCTGGACCGATTTGAAAAATGATTTCACCGTTGGAGTAATCTAAGCTACATTACTCGGGAGTGACATAGGCTATATTAGCGACACGACCCGGCTTCGCACGGGTATATCTTTTGAATTTTCTAAATTGTACCCGTGCAAAGCCGGGGCGGACGCTCCTCACATCACCTCATCCTAGGCCTTCTAAAGGTTGATAATCTCATAATTTGTAATGCCAAGCAAGATAAAATTGTGGTATGTCTGGATAAGTATACTTTATTCTGGTTTATTTCATATCCCGTTGTTCAGATATTACTATCTAGGTACTGTTATATAGGTACCTGCATAAATTCCAAATTTGCATACAAAAGATTTCAACGCACACTTTTTTGTTGTCTTATTTATTTAGGTGTAACTTTTATATTGAGGTGTGCATAAAATATTATAGGTATTAGGTAGGTAGGCTACGTATAATATTCAACTGAACAGGATGTTTGAAAACTTATCTACCTACCAGGATATTATATATATATATACCTTATCTACCTACATCAAAACGATATCTAAGTCCATAAATTTTCGAGGTGACAACAATGAGTTAATTAGAATAAATTCATACGGGTAACTAAAATGTTAGGTAAGTTATCTGTTAGGATGGAGTTCCTGCTTAAATCTAGCAAAGAGCATAGTGCACCATTGTAGAATCTATCACTCTATTATAAGTTTTTAACGGGTATTTATCGCGTTTATTTACCTATTTTGCCCGACGTTTCGACAGGTTTACACACTGTCGTGGTCACGGGATGACAAAATAGGTAAATAAACGCGATAAATACCCTTTAAATACTTATAATAATGTGTTCTGATCGCGTAAGTTTAAAAATATTTAATCTATCACTCGTTTAGAAGTCGTCGAAAATTAATTGTCAGTAGGTACCTACTGACAATTAATTTTCGACGACTTCTTCGCTATTCTTTATTTTTTATTTGATTTCGGTTGTTCACCTGTGTTCGGTTGTTTACCTATTTTGCCCGACGTTTCGACAGGTTTACACACTGTCGTGGACACGGGATGACAAAATAGGTAAATAAACGCGATAAATACCCTTTAAATACTTATAATAATGTGTTCTGATCGCGTAAGTTTAAAAATATTTAATCTATCACTCGTTTAGGTACCTACTGACAATTAATTTTCGACGACTTCTTCGCTATTCTTTATTTTTTTATTTGATTTCGGTTGTTCACCTGTGTTCGGTTGTTTACCTATTTTGCCCGACGTTTCGACAGGTTTACACACTGTCGTGGACACGGGATGACAAAAATAGGTAAATAAACGCGATAAATACCCGTTAAATACTTATAATAATGTGTTCTGATCGCGTAAGTTTAAAAATATTTAATCTATCACTCGTTTAGGTACCTACTGACAATTAATTTTCGACGACTTCTTCGCTATTCTTTATTTTTTATTTGATTTCGGTTGTTCACCTGTGCTGCCGGATTTTACCTCGAGACATGGCTACTTTAGGTAGGTTTTCTTTAGCCATGCCGTGATGCGCGATATCTTTTGTATGGATAAAAAAATACCTAACATAACCTATATTAAAATTTTAGTAGGAATCGCTTGTTTGTATTCAATAAAGTAATAACTAATTGCTTCTAAATCCACTTAATTACTACTGTTAAATTAGTGCTTTAGAGTTAGTGACGCTTTAATTCAAAATTTTAAGCTCTAAAGAAAAAAACATGACAAAGCACAAAGTTAATGTACTGTGTGCAACTTTCTGAGCATAGACGACCAAAACTACACGAAGTCGTGGACCAAGTTGCTCCTAGGACAAAAGTACGTACTGTCGAGACTGTACAATGACTGGGTGCTGGCAGCGATGATGGTGGCCTAAACCGCAGCGTAGTGCAGGTCCAGGCCATCACAGGGCGATCAGCATTGCATCCCTTGATGGACAAGCCGAAATATTTTTTTCCTTTATAGCGCGGACAGCAAGGGCTGCAATGATGACCAAGCTTGAAGGCCGAGACCGTAGTAAGCTTAGCTTAAGGCCATCATAGCTTGGCCAGCAGTGCAGTCATTGTAGACCAAGGCTTGTGTAGTATTTTACTCAAAAAAGGCAAGTACCTAATTAAAAAAAATATAAATTACATGTAATTAGTTTAATTCAGACCCATTATATGTATATAGTATTCCAAATAAAACAAACACAATTATACCTAGTAAGAAGTTGTACCTGAAACAAAACACGACAATAATGGAAATTGCTGGTGACAAAAACTCACCAGCAATGTTAAATTACTGACGCCTTTTCGAGTAAGCCGGAAAGGCCGACTTTGCTCAAAAAAAGTTGTCAAAATAATGATCACATTACAAGCATTTTTCAGTAAAGTTAGTGTCAGTTAGGTACAAGAAAGCGAGCATGTGATAAGTTAGCTAAGACCACTGAGGTTGATTCGCACATCATCAATAAAACGCACACGTGAGGATGTAATAACTTGCAGCGGCTCCGCGCGGTGGTATGGCACTGAGTGCTTATAGGAAATTATGAAAGAAGTGATGCTTCCGACATACCATAAAAATAAACAGAGTGAACTTGCCCACACAAACAAAATGAACCTTTTACGTATTAGGTGCAAGCGTGCAAGTGATAATGCGTCTACAGGTATTTACTTTACCTATTCGTTATGGATAAGAAGTATTCAGACTGCGGTATAAAAAAGCAGATTATCTTTACCCAGAAAACAATATCAACACAGACGCGATGCACCAACAGTCACAGTAAGTTGTCGCTATTATTCTATCATTACTTTGATGATTTTGTTTTTAGCTTATTCCTGTTACATTACATCTCTAGAAAAGAAAGTGAAATAAAATAGTCCGGCTATGTAAAGTGGCTTTATAGTCCGCTCCAAATGCTTGAATGAATGGTCTAATCAGATTTGGTTGGTTTATGCCGGTGCGTTTCGATCTGTTAACAATATTCTCGCTACAGCCAGTCTGCTGGCAACTGTCGGTCGGAGTGGTACGGTCATTTCGAAGAATTAATTTACCGCCGATGTTATTCGAAAATAGATCGCGAGATGGCAAATAATGAATGAAGAAGACCTTAAAATATTACAAACTAAATTAATCTGCTATATTTGAAGCCAGTTTATGTTTCTTTTTTTCGTTTAGCCAGTGATTATCAAATTCATGTGAAACATCCAGAATTCCAGAAGCTACATTTTTTTGCTGAAAGAAACGTGAGTAAAAATAGCATAATTTCATGACAATTTGATGATATTTATGAAGGAAATTGCAATGCAGCATGTAATGTTTCTGACTTCTGACATTAATAGGTATATTGATTAATAATCCGATGAAAAGTCAAGGAACAACATTTTTAAGTCATGGGTCACCTAGGTACTCAAGAATTAGCCTTGACTGTCCTAAAATGACCTTCAACTATGATTAACTAAAATGACATTCAACTATGAAATAGTTGCGAATTCTGGTCGATTAAATTCATAAGTGAAACTAGACAAACACGTTAAACTAGTTTTAAAATTAATAAAGTTTAACGAACTTAATTTTTTGCATAAATTTGATTAAATGCAACAAGTTATGAATTTAGGTACTAATTGTAAGATTTTCTTTGTATAAATATAAAAGTTTATACTACAAATTAATAAAGTTTAACGAAATTCCTTTTTGTTGCATTAATCTATACTAATATTATAAAGAGGAAAGATTTGATTGTTTGTTTGTTTGTTTGCCCGGAATAGGCTCCGAAACTACTGGACCGATTTGAAAAATTCTTTCACCGTTGGGAAGCTACATTACTCGGGGGTATCATAGGCTATACTAGCGACACGCCCCGGCTTCGCACGGGTTTATCT
The DNA here is from genome assembly GCA_028535905.1 of Quercus berberidifolia. Taxonomy (NCBI): domain Eukaryota; kingdom Viridiplantae; phylum Streptophyta; class Magnoliopsida; order Fagales; family Fagaceae; genus Quercus; species Quercus berberidifolia. The sequence continues at coordinate 24,950 of JAPQVW010000174.1, read as the reverse complement.
TTTGCATTTTCTAAATTGCACCCGTGCAAAACCGGGGCAGATCGCTCGTTGATTTTTTTGGTATAGGTATCTGGCGTTAAGTAGAATTTTGCTCCAAAAAATGTTTTTATACAAAAAAATCGCTGTTCATTGCATTTTTAGACCTCATTGCTATTTACGTGCGTGAGTTTGGTATCACGAAGTTTGATATTGAATAACAACTTCTTGTTTGTGTCTCTCTGTCTCTTTGCTTTCTCGGTGGCCAGTTGAGTTGCAACGGTAACCTAGGAACAAGACTGTGGTTAGCGTCTTAAACTATCTATATGACTTAAAGAAAAAAATATTAATTTTTTTGTAACATCCCAGTATACATCTCTGGCATTTTCAAAATTATTATTTTGAGTTTTATCCCATTATTATTATTTCGACGCTGTATTGTTAAATAAATAAATAATAAATAATGCCGGACAATCCACACTGCTTTTTATTGTTGCACGCGTTACATTTGATTAGACAATAAAGAACGATGTACCGAATAATCAAAACACTTTTTAAACTTTCGCGATTTTTTTATATATTAATGACTATTTATCGGGTATTTATCGCGTACCTTGTTTTTATTTTCAAAAATAAAAGCAATGTACGCGATAAACACCCGATAAATCTGACAAAGCCACATTGATGCCCGCTGTCCGGCATTACAAAGATGACCATGACGATAGCGCTGTTTTATATCATCTTCGACGTATATAATTTTATTTTAGACGACCGATGTGGCGCGGCGGGCGAAGGTCTGCCCGCGACGCGGAAGGTTGCAGGTTCGATTCCCGCCTGGAACAAAACATTTGTGCGCTCCAAAGAAATTTGTTCCGGAGGTCTGGGTGTTTACTATGTATAATAAAAAATATCTATCTATGTAATACATGATATTATGTGTATCAGTCATCTAGTACCCATAACACAAGCTCTGCTTAGCATGGGGCTAGATGACGCTGTGTGGATTGTCCGGCATTATTTATTATTTATTTTATTTATTTAAATTAATATTTTCACATTTATTCGTATGTAGGTAACCTATTACGTCTTTAAATACTTCTCGTACATGCTACTCTATCAAAGTCGGTGCCCACTCAAAATGTCATAATACGATAATAAATAGTTTACCCACGTTCCAGTTGCAATTTCTCGCAATAATGTTTCTCGCGCTAAACATTATTGCAATGAATTTTTCATATCTCAAACCATTTTAAATAGCATTTTGCAAACTATTTAGAAATTTTGAACAATAAGAACTTTTGATAAAAATCACGGACCTGACAAAGTATTGTTCTAATAATACCTAAGTCAAGGTATGTGAACTACAGGATTATTGTTATTTCAGATTGCGCTCGCTTCTGAAACAACTTCTCTAAGGCAAGTCCGAATATTTTGAATTAAATTTTACATTTAAAACCCGGGTCCACCTATGATGGGTCACAGTTACACAAATCCAATATTCAATTAAGTATTGGGTTTGCCTGTCAATAGATGAATTTTGACGAAGTATCATGTAAAAGAAAAAAGGTTCGAAATGGAACTGCAGATCATTAAACGATGGTAAAAATTGTCAAGCGTCGAAGTTACACAAAGTTTGCCTGCCAATAGATGAATTTTGACGTAGTATCATGTAAAAGAAAAAAGGGTCGAAATAGAACTGCAGATCATTAAACGATGGTAGAAATCGGCAAGCGTCAAAGTTACACAAAGTTTGCCTACCAATAGATGAATTTTGACGAAGTATCATGTAAAAAAAGGTTCGAAATGGAACTGCAGATCATTAAACGATGGTAAAAATTGTCAAGCGTCGAAGTTACACAAAGTTTGCCTGCCAATAGATGAATTTTGACGAAGTATCATGTAAAAAAAAGGTTCGAAATGGAACTGCAGATCATTAAACGATGGTAAAAATTGGCAAGCGTCGAAGTTACACAAAGTTTGCCTGCCAATAGATGAACTTTGACGTAGTATCATGTTAAAAAAAGGTTCGAAATGGAACTGCAGATCATTAAACGATGGTAAAAATTGGCAAGCGTCGAAGTTACACAAAGTTTGCCTGCCAATAGATGAACTTTGACGTAGTATCATGTTAAAAAAAGGTTCGAAATGGAACTGCAGATCATTAAACGATGGTAAAAATTGGCAAGCGTCGAAGTTACACAAAGTTTGCCTGCCAATAGATGAATTTTGACGTAGTATCATGTAAAAGAAAAAAGGTTCGAAATGGAATTGCAGATCATTAAACGATGGGAAAAATTGGCAAGCGTCAAAGTTACACAAAATATGCCTGCCAATAGATGAATTTTGATGTAGTATTATGTAAAAGAAAAAAGGGTCGAAATGGAACTGCAGATCATTAAACGATGGGAAAAATTGGCAAGCGTCGAAGTTAGACAAAGTTTGCCTGCCAATAGATGAATTTTGACGAGGTATCATGTAAAAAAAGGTTCAAAATGGAACTGCAAGCATTAAACTTTGGGAGAAATTGGCAATTCAATGGAATAACTTTGTTAGGTTCAGTTTATAATTTGTAGTTTAAAATTAGACTTGTCTAAGTACTAACTTTTTATCTATGCTTAAAGAATTAAAGTTTCTTAAAATTTTAGAAGTGAAATATATATTATATGAAATATATGTATAATATACCGAAAAGTTGAAATATATCAACTTTTCGGATATTTGGTTGCGATAATAACTACGACAGAATAACTATATAAGTATGTATATCTTATATCTTTAAATGAGCAATTCTTGTATATAATTGGAATCTCGGAATCGGCTCCAACGATTTTCATGAAATTTAGTATAAAGGGGGTTTCGGGGGCGATAAATCGATCTAGCTAGGAATCATTTTTAGAAAATGTCATTTTATTCGTGTTTTAGTCCCAATTTAAACTGAAAATAAACTTACTTCTTTTTTAATATGACTCTTCCTGACATCTATTGGCGAATAATAATACTATTTTGTGAGCAATAAAGTTAGTCCAGCAGATGGCGTTGTTAAGTAACACGAAGTCAATGAGTGTTTGCTTTGAGGTTAGACTAAGAAAATCAATGTTTATTTATATTATTTGTGTCTTCTTAATGCACGTGTTCACTTAAAAATGCCTAAACGATGAACGCATCTAAATGTATCATAATTTCCAAAAAACCTAATTTATAAAAAAGAAAAAAAAACCGAGCAAAGCTCGGGCATCCAGGTACTTACTTGATAATACTTCAATGGCTCCGATAGTCTAAAATGAGTAAATTATTCGTATAAGCTAGGTCCATGTTAGAATTATTTTTAATTAAAACTGCCTTGTCCCTTTTAATATGGCCGACGATGCACTCATATATTCAGACTGGGTATACGATTCACATAAGCAGTATTATCTAACCGCGCTCGCAGGAATACAAATTAAGGTTTATGGTATTTTTAACCGACTTCCAAAAATGAGGAGGTTCTCAATTCGGGACGTATGTTTATTTTTTATTGACGACCGATGTGGCGCAGCGGGCGAAGGTCTGGTTGTGGCGCGGAAGGTTGCGGGTTCGATTCCCGCCCGGAACAAATAATTGAGCGCTCTACAGAAATTTGTTCCGGAGGTCTGGGTGTTTACTATGTATAATAAAAAATATCTATCTATGTAGTATAATGTATTAAGTATATCAGTCATCTAGTACCCATAACACAAGCTCTCCTTAGCTTGGGGCTAGATGATGCTGTGTGGATTGTCTGGCATTATTTATTATATTTATTTATTATTTATTATTATTTGTGTATATTAATTCATATCTGCGCCAATAATTATCCGATTTTGATGATTCTTTCACTAATATATAGAGAATGATTCCGCAGTGGTCCCATAAATGTTGTATTCCCGAGAGATTAGTATTAATTTTGGAAAACTTAAAAAATAACTTAATACAGTAAAAAAATCACGACTAGCTACAACAATGTTGGTGATATCTTCGCCAATTGTTAATAGATTTTGATGATTATTTCATTGTTGTATAAAGGTTCAATGACGTCGTTGAAGTCGGTTTTTAGTTTTTTTTAAACAATAAAATTATATTATAGAGCGTAAGCCCTCACGATCGGCGCGATTACTTGGCTTCGTGGCGCAGTTGGATAAAGCATTCCCCTGAGGAAAGGTCGCGGGTTCAAGTCCTGCCGAAGTTGATTTTTTTGGGATATATTTAATTTCTTACAAATTAAGGTTATGAAATAAAAAACACAGCTATAGCCTGGTTACTAATGTCAAAAGGAATTCAGAAACATATATTAACTATTAAAAACAATGACATTCAAAGAATAGAAACAAATTAGAATTAGAGGTAACTTAACTGATATATGAATACTAATCGGAATCGTTCATGTTCTGCATCCAGTTCTTTATTATTCTCATATATTATTACATAATAATATGAGAAAAATATTAGATCAAGTAAGTGAAAATGTACTGGTTACGGCACCGATATTGGGCCTTAGGCGGAGAAAATGTGAAATCCTGGCCCGAGCTAGAGATACCTAATGAACTAAGTGGCGCAGTGGGTGAAGATCTGCCTGCGACGCAGGGGGTTTGATTCCCGATGCGGGATAAAAAAAAGCGTTTATAAGATATCCAAATATTTGTTCCGGGTGTTCTGGCTTTTTTGTATGTATGTACAATTAAAAATATATATTTATCTATGTAATTTGTTAAGTACACCAGTTATCTAGTACCTATAACACAAGCGCTGCTTACTTTAGGGCTAGATGATGCTGTGTGGATTATTTGTTGTTTTTTATTTTTAATAATATATCTACTAATATTGTGTAAAAAATACTAAAAACCGACTTCAACGACTTTTATCTAGTCTAGTCTATCAACTTTTATACAACAATGAAAGAATCATCAAAATCTATTATCAATTGGCGAAGATATCACCAAAATTGTTGTAGTCGTGATTCCTCTACAGTATTAAGTTGTTTTTTAAGTTTTCCAAGATAAATATGAATCCCTCGGGAATAAAAATTAGGGGACCACCTTTGGATCATTTTCTATACATTAGTGAAAGAATCATCAAAATTTGATAACTATTGGCGGAGATATTAATTAAAAACATACAGAAAAAAGAAAAAAAAAACAAACAGCCGAATGAGAACCTTCTCCTTTTTTGATATTGGTAAAAAAAATCGAGTTGTTCCTCGTTCGTCCCACTGGCTTCGGCCCAAACTAGTCCGAATATAATGCCAAGAGGAAAGGAGAAATATATTAAATAAGTTAAGTGCTCCACTTAGGTTACGGCACCGATATTGGGCCGTAGGCGGAGAAAATGTGAAATCCAGTAGGCCTAGCACAGCGATTGTTGTCTAGGGTAGAATAGACAAAAATGACATCACATCGTCATACATTGCGTAAATTAATAAAATTGAAGGAATTAATTTCTAATATTTTACGCATTCGATGACGATGTGACGTAATTTTTCTCTATTCTACCCTAGACAAGAAACGCTATGCTTGGCCTACTGGCCCTACATAGATACAGTTTTGAACTAAGTAGTCGAAGCCTGCGACACAGGAGGTTGCGGGTTCGATTCCCACTGCGGGATAAATTAATGTTTATACGATCTGCAGATATTTGTACGAGTCTGGGTGTTTTCAATGGTATAATTAAAAATAACTATCTATTGTATTAAAAGTGTAAGTAAAGTACATACATCTATGTGGATTGTCCAGCATTAAATATATTATTTATTCATTAACGTAGGTACCATTTATACATATAATGTACTAGCGATCCGCCCCGGCTTCGCACGGGTGCAATTTAGAAAATGCCAAAGATATACCCGTGCGAAGCCGGGGGATGTCGCTAGTCCTATGTCCGTCTCCCGGTTCTAAGCTACCTCCCCACCAATTTTCAGCCAAATCGGTTCAGCCGTTCTTGAGTTATAAATAGTGTAACTAACACGACTTTCTTTTATATATATAGATATATAATGCTTCCTTTAGAATTTAGTGATATATAAACTTTGGGTCTAAATTCACATTGTCAAAATATTTTTTATCTATACTAATGTTATAAAGAGAAAAGATTTGATTGTTTGTTTGTTTGAACTGAATAGGCTCCGAAACTACTGGACCGATTTAAAAATTCTTTCACCGTTGGGAAGCTACATTACTCGGGAATGACATAGGCTATACTAGCGATACGCCCTGACTTTGCACGGGTATATCTTTTGCATTTTCTAAATTGCACACGTGCGAATCCGCGGATCGCTAGTATAAAGTAAATATTATTCTTGCATTTGGCCTCATGACTGACAAGATAGGTTAGATAGGTAAACAGTTCTAGAGGTCAAAGCAGCTAATCAAATAAAATGAAAAATCCTTTAATCTTTTGAATCCCTAAATACACAATAACTGTACACTTAGAAAAGGTCAAATTCTTAAAATTTAAATAGTCGCTGTCGGCTCGGTATGTAGACTAAAGTAAAGAAGCGACGAAGAAACCTTTAGCCTGTTAGTTGTTATTTTTCGACATGGAGCAAAACCCAACCCAAGCTTATTTATCTTCCAGATAACCTGATATTATGTAGTAAGCCTTTTTGCACAGAAAGGTTATAACAATTTGTTTGAATTTATTTACTGATAATTTTTGCAACTCATTTGGAGTTTTGTTGTAGAAGCGTCTACATTGCCCTTTAAAAGATCTTTAAAATATTGCCCTATAAGAGCATTAGAGTGCATTTAATAAGTGTAGAAGTAAAGTGACTTGATAAACGAAGCCCTTTTACTACATCAAAGTACAAGAGCTAACAACAATATCAATAACAAAGTCAATTTTTAAATAATATCACACACATTTTTCGACTTTAAGAAAACTTGCTGTAGACAAGCGTCGAGTCGAAAATATTTGGGACTTCCTACGGACTCTAGCATGTAGCTGTAGCTTTTCCGTCGAAGTCGAAATTTTATTGGGATATTATTTAATTTCTTAGTAATTACCCTGAGTGTGATGGTTTATAATAAAAAACCATAAAGTAGTTTTTTTTTTAATAGTAGATTGGTTTGTTCTGCAAAATGAAACATTCACAATGTAAATATTTTCTTTAATTGTAAACTGTTTATGGCTGTTTAGAATGCGTGCAAATTCAATTTTATCGTAAGTAAAACGTAAATTCCTAGCGCAGATCTGATATCAACAATTACTTCAATTACAGAAATACCGAAAAAAGCAAGCTGTTTGTAAAAAATATGTCAAAAACCGTTCAAAATAAGACACAAATCGACTGACAACACTATAGAAATTAGAGTTGAAAAAACATTTTGCAAATTGTCTTGTAGGTACAAAACAATTTGTGAAATGTTTTTTTACAAAAACTAAAACCTGTTTCATATTCCAAAACAATTATAATACTGTTTTTTTAAGTTTTACGGCGAAATAGAAATCCCTCGGGAATATTTATATCCCTCGGGACTTTAACGGGACGAACTCGGGATAATTCTTTAAACACTAGTGAAAGAATCACCGTAATCGGTTAATTAACAAGGCGAAGGTATCAAGTAACATCTTTTCCTTCCGAGAGTAACATACCTTCTTTTTTCTTTGGTTGAAAATATCAGTGCGTTAATTTAATCGACCCATTCAAACAATATTACCTTTCAAAATAAATACTTCCATGGACATATACAACTATATTTAGGTAGATGAGTAGGTAAGGCATTTATGCTGAGTTGAGACCTTTTTGCTGCTGTGACAGTATCAGTACAGTAACTTTCTGAAAACATTGAATACCACTTTTTAAACTTTCGCGATTTGTTACAGTACAAAACAGACAAAAATACCTAAGCATGAGACACTGAATCAAAAAAATGACATTAATATTATAATATACTATATATAACAAGGGAAAATATTCAATGTTAATGAATATTTATCGGGTATTTATCGCGTACCTTGCTTTTAAAACGTAGGGGAAATAAAAACAAGGTACGCGATAAATACCCGATTAAAGTCATGTTTTTTATTCAGTGTCTCATGTAAATGCTTAGGTATTTTTGTCTGTTTTGTACTGTGTGAGCGAGCAGCAAATAAATGTTTGTCTATATATAGTAGGTACCTACATCGTAAATCTATGTAGATTGATACCCCAACACAACATCTGGAACACCTGCAATCCTGCACCTGTCTCATAGAAATATGCAAACGATGCAATGATGGGAGGATCAAGTTATAATGAATTTCTACATGAATTGCTTTGATCTAGGCGAGAATAGAGAATAGTTTCACACATATAATTTATATAAAGTATAATTATATTAAAGTTGAAGGAGCGAGGCCATTTGTTCCGACTTCCAAAAGGAGGAGGTTCTCAATTTGGGCTGTATGTTTTTTTTTTAAATGTGTTTATGTTAATTCATATCTCCGCCAATAGTTATCCGATTTTGATGATTCTTTCACTAATGTATAGAAAATGATTATGAGATGACCGCGGTAATCCGGTTTTTTATTCCCGTGGGATTAGTATTTATCCAGGAAAACTTAAAAAACAATTTAATAGTGTAGAAGAATCACGACTAGCTAGCTAACAATTTTGGTGATATCTTCGCCAATTGTTAATAGATTTTGATGAGTCTTTCATTGTTGAATAAAGGTTGATTAACGTCGTTGAAGTCAGATTTTAGTTTTTTTTTAAACTCTCTAAACCTAGATAGAACCTTTTTTTTTAGAACAAACCAAATTTATTAATTTAATTAATAAATTTGGTTTGTTCTAAAAAAAAGCGTTGTTTCTATGGAAAAGTTAAAGGTTTTTTTTATATCCCATGGTAACTGATTTATGGTATAAAAGTAGCCTAAGTTTCATTCTAGATTGTCTGGTAGAGATCGCTCTTGAGCGATAAGACCGCCAATTGTCACTTAGTTTTTAAATTGTTTTCTTGTAAATAGTTTCTATTAGATTTAAGTGTGCAATAAAGCATTTTCTATCTATCTATCTATCTAGGTTTAGAGCTACACCTATACAAAATTTCAGCTGAATCTGTTCAGTAGTTTCAGCGAAGAACTAACCATACAAATTTATATTAATCACACTGATATTGTAAATGTAGCCTACGTTCCGTAATAGAAACTAGAAGCAAATAAATAAATAAATAAATAAATAATGCTGGACAATCCACACAGCATCATCTAGCCCCAAGCTAAGCAGAGCTTGTGTTATGGGTACTAGATGACTGATACACATAATACAATGTATTACATAGATAGATATTTTTTTTTATTATACATAGTAAACACCCAGACCTCCGGAACAAATTTCTGTGGAGCGCACAAATATTTGTTCCGGGCAGGAATCGAACCCGCAACCTTCTGCTTCGCAGGCAGACCTTCGCCCGCTGCGCCACATCGGTCGTCGTAAATAAATTATAACTAGTATTTACAATTGAAACAGTTGAGCTAACTGCAGACTGTGCAACTGTGTGTGTGTGTGTGACGTCTAAGGTCACTTCAAGATTTTTTGTGCGAGTGAAACAGTTGCGAAAGAACTCAGACATGACACTTACATATTTTATTTTGTTAATTTCACACAAAAACGGTGAAATTAAACCTCAAAATAGAAAAAATATGTATGTCCATGGTTAGTATTATCTGAGTTAGTATTATCTTTATTAACAAAGAAAATTACAATCAAATAATAGAAACAAATTATAACTAGTATTTACAATTGAAACAGCTGAGCCAACTGCAGACTGTTGCAAACAATCTACAGGTAGCTCAATTCATTCATTATTATTATTATTATTATTGTATTCTCTGCCAAAAGTATCACTCAAAAAGTTATTAAGTTCTCCGTTGAGAAGGGCCGTGTCACTGAAATTCGGCTTAGAAGAAATCATCATCATTGAAATCATCTCTTGTCTATCATATCACACTAATATTATAAATGCGAAAGTTTGGATGGATGGATGGATGGATGGATGGAAGTATGTTTGTGGCTTATTTACGCAAAAACCACTAAACCGATTGAGCTGAAATTTTGCACACTAATATTGTAAATGCGAAAGTTTGGATTGATGGATTTATTTCTACCCTACTTCGGGGGAAAGGGGGGGAAATCGGGTCAAATCGGATTTTTCCCCGGGTTCAATTCATCCTGGAGGCAGAGCAACAGCACGGATGGATGGCTATTTGTAACTTCTTCACGCCAAAACTACTGAACCGATTGAACTGAAATGTTGCATAGGTGTAGCCCTAGACCTGGAATCCAACATAGGCTACTTTTATCCTGGATAAGGGCGTGCGAAGCCACGGGCAGCAGCTAGTTGTATCTATACCTTTATCCAAACCCATAGCAGCCTTTGGCTCGGTTGCGCTAAATTAGGTTAAAATGTGCCAAACAAACATTTTAAAGGTGCCCAAAAACTCTGAATTCTCGTGACTAGAACTATTAACGACATTTTTCAACGCTTATTACGCGTAAAAGTATTTTATGTTAATAACTGGTAACCAAAAATAACCATGAGATTCTATATAAATTCTATTCGCTTCTAGACATTTTTGTGAACAAGGGGGACACAAAACCAGTGAAATATTGCTGGAAAATATTATATTAAAGACATTGGTATAATCAGAGCACGTTACAGAAGTTATTTTTGGTTTTGACAGCTTTTTAATCATAATTTCATTTTTGTCTCCTTTTGTCACCTTTCTCGCTGCGCGTATGCAATTACGCTTTGTTGAAGATTTTTGTATTAGTTATATTGCTGATATCTTGCTGTTTTCTGTTAATGCCATCAGTAATTGTTCAGTTTTTATACATAAATATTTTCGTTTACATAAATAATGTTGGTTTCCAAAACCAGAACCTATAAGATAAGGTAACAAAGTAATACCAGAACCTATAGATAGTAACCTATAGGGTAGGAATCTATAGGTAGGAACCTATAGGTAGGAACCTATAGGCAGGTAGCATACCTATAGGTAGCATACTGATAGGTAGGAACCTATAGATAGGAACTTATAGGTAGGATCTTTAGGTAGGAACCTATAGGTAGGAATCTATAGGTAGGAACCTATAGGTAGGAACCTATAGGCAGGTAGCATTCCTATAGGTAGCATACTGATAGGTAGGAACCTATAGATAGGAATCTATAGGTAGGAACCTATAGGTAGGAACATATAGGTAGGAACATATAGGTAGGAACGTGTAGATAGGAACCTATATGTAGGTTGGAACCTATAGCATACCTATAGCTTACGCTTGCTTGGTAAAAAAGTAATTAAACGCAAATATTTAAAAATTTATAGTGCGGAATCCAGACCATAGAATTAAATTTGTATTGCTCGCTGAATTTCTGCTCAACGCCAAATTATGTAGGATTGTTCATTATCCTTTGTCAGTATAAAACATAAGAAAAAACATGTATCTATAATAATTTAATTGTTTTAAAAAACTAAAAAACCGACTTCAACAACGTCATTCAAGCTATATACAACAATGAAATAATCATCAAAATCTATTAACATTTGCGAAGATATCACCAAAATTGTTGTAGCTAGTCGTGATTCTTCTACAGTATTAAGTTGTTTTTTTAAGTTTTCCGGGATAAATACTAATCCACCGGAATAAAAGTCACCGCGGAATCATTATCTATACATTATTGAGAGAATCATCAAAATCGGATAACTATTGGCGGAGATACTTCGAGCGGAGATATGAATTAACATACATACATTTAAAAAAACATATGACTCGAATTGAGAACCGGCTACTTTTTGGAAGTCGGTTAAAAAACTCTAGTGTCGCCTCGTTTGCAGAAAGTTGACATAGTTTGAGTGGAGCGGGAAAAACATTGTTACTGACAGTATTTATTCTACAATTTGACTTGTCCAAGTGCTTATTTTGTAAGTTCAAGGAAATAAAGTTATTGAGTTCTGAGTTCAGAGTTCTAAAAGAAAGCATAAAGAGCGATTCTTTTGTGGCAGCATTTCGCCCTTTCATCTTTCCCACTAATGTTCTATTGTTCTATAGAAGAATCCTGAGAGTGAGTTAACAGTTCGATAGGTGTTTATTATTAACACAGTACTGATGTCATATTCTCCTAGGCCAATCTCAACGACGCCATTTGCGTAAAGTGAAACAATGCTCGGAGTTTCTCTGAAGCCTAGGATTCGTAACGAATACATCCGACAGAGAACCAAATTTATCAACATAGCTCAAAGAATTAGCAAGCTGAAGTGGCAGTGCGCCGGCCATATCTCGCGAAGAAACGATAACCGCTGGGCAAAAGTGTTCTTGAGTGGAGACTGTGCCTCGGCAAACGTAGTGTAGGGCGCCCTCCGGCCAGGTAAGATGACGATCTGAAAAGGACTGCACTGCTGGATGCGGCAAGCCAGGCAGACGATCTATACTAATACTATAAAGAGGAAAGATTTGATTGTTTGTTTATTTGTGTGCCCGGAATAGGCACCGAAACTACGGGAAAAAGCATTTCAACTTTGGGAAGCTACATTACTCGGAAGTGTTATAGGCTATACTAGCGACACGCCCCGGCTTCGCACGGGTATATCTCTTGCATTTTCTAAATTGCGCTAGTTAGCTATAAACTAAAGACAGGCGCTCATTAGGGGAGGCCTATGTCCAGCAGTGGACTAAAATAGGTTGATGATGATTATAATGAAGTGAAACAAAGTTTTAAGGCAGCATGCAGCCGTTCCATACAGCGCTGAATTTACTAACAGACGGACTATCAAAGTTGTTCTGTCGATGGGTCGAAGTTTGTCAAAAATGTTGCGTTACACAATAAGGTACTTTCTTACTACCGTTTGTAAGTGTAGAATTTAGGTACTATAATATATGTACCTAAATTCTTAGATAAATTAATAATAATAAAATATATAATAAAATAAAACATATTATTACATAATTAATATTAATAAATTATTTGATTCTTAGACTCTTATTTTTTCTTATTTATTATATACTTACTATAATATATGTATCCAAATTCTTTGATAAATTAATAATAATAAAATATAATAATAAAATAAAACATATAATTAATATTAATAATTTGATTCTTAGATTCGTAATTTTTTCTTATTTATTTAGGTACTATAATATATGTATGTAATAAATTCTTAACTTTCAAATTATACTTTTTTGAATGTAGGGCACAACATGCATTTGCGGGACCTATTATACAATATATATACATAATATTATTAAGTATATATGTAAAGTAGGTCATTTCGTGCCCTACGCTCAATAAAGTACCATCTGCATAATTTTTTGGGAACACATTAGTAGTCATTAGGCCCATTACCTTTAATGAGACATTTTCACTTAACCGGGTCAGACCGAGTTTGAACGTAAGTGCGTTCAAACTCGGACTAACAATAAGCAGATGCGGAACTCGATGAATAATCTACCAACCTACCGGTGCCTGACGTTGTCATTAATTTGTGTCAAAAAAATAAGATACGGAACATAAACTAAAAAAAAAGTTAAAATACGAAAACAGAAACTATAGCCAGATAATATACATATGTCGCAGATCGCAGCATTTCTAGACCTCAATACCTACTAATTGCTTGCGTTGGTAAGCTAGGCTGTAATACCATGCAGTTTGATAGTCAACAGTAATGGAAACTTCTTGATTGTGTCTCTGGACCGTATGATATCTCAATGGCCAATGAATTGTCACTTGGAACGGTTTTCAAGGGACAACTAAACTGTTTGTGAATAAATGTCAAAATGTCATAAAAGAATAATCAATTACTTGATTGAAAAGTCACTGTGAATATCTCGTGCATTTTCTAAATTATTATTTGATTATTTATTGAGTTTAATCCCATTAATAACTTACGACGCTTTGTGATTGCATGCGCTCATGCACTGCGTTGATGAGACAATAAAGATCGGTGTACCGAATAACACCTTCGATGGCTTTCCGGATAAAACCACATTAATGCCCGGTTTTATGAAATTGATTATGACGACGATGCTCCTGTTTTACCTCTCCTCCTCGACATATAATAAATAAAACCAAAATATCGCTTTGTTCTAACTCAGCTCATAAACTAACAACAAGTAAAGTAAAACTTATCTCGCCAAACAAGCTATCAATGAAGATTATTAAGGTACATAAACTAATAAAATACCAGAGTTTTGTACCATATCAAAACCAAACAACCAGCGATACGCGGCCCGACCAGTGCCGCACATCAAGCTATCAGCATTGACTCTTTACGCACTTTATTATGAAGTAGCGACCCGCCCCGGCTTCGCACGGGTGGCAAAAGTAAAGGATAAAAAATGGATATTGTGGGGTTATCCCTAAGAGATAGACATACATCATCATGTATTTTTTGTAGACCTTTTCAAGATGTACAATACTGTAGTACATTATTTTGATCTATCTCGTAGGGTTCAGCCAGCGTTTGCAATGTAAGCGCAAAAAAATGTATTTATTTACGACATCACATTAGAAACCTTTATAATGAGCAGTGTTTCTCTACTATATTATGCATGTATTATACATATATCCCTTTCTCTTGAATCACTCTATCTATTAAAAAAAAACCGCATCAAAATCCGTTTCGTAGTTTGAAATATCTAAGCATACATAGGGACAGACAGACAGGAAGCGACTTTGTTTTATACTATGTAGTCATGAATGTATGAACACTTTTATTGTACAGTGGCGGTCAAAAGTGGTAGCCTAGATTCTAAAAACATTGTCTTGCAGCCATTCGGATGCCTACGACCTTTTTCAAAATGTGAAAATGATTTGAAACATAAGGTAATGTTCTACTAAAACAAGGATTTGAAAATGTGAATCCGGTGTGGATACCACTTATCAACATTCTTTCACAGAAACTTAAGATGTTGTGTAGTAAACCTTCAAGCGAGTATGATCTTTAATGTATGTCACCAGATATGAACGCAACTGTACAAAACAAAAAAATATCGTATATCTAAATCTAAATATAAATATAAAAAAATAACTTTACAACAGGGTGACGTTATTGCCTATAGCAATTTCTTCCAGGCGTTATTACGAAGAAAATATATAAGTAAATTAAGAGTTGGTAGTACAGGCACACAGAAAGGAGTAGAAACTTAAATTATTTAAAACAATAGAAAAATAAATAAATACATTACATAAATACATAAATAATGCTGGACAATCCACACAGCATCATCTAGCCCCAAGCTAAGTAGAGCTTGTGTAATGGGTACTAGATGACTGATACAGATAATACAATGTATTACATAGATATATATATTTTTTATTATACATAAACACCCAGACCTCCGGAACTTTCTGTGGAGCGCACAAATATTTGTTCCGGGCGGGATCGAACCCGTAACCTTCTACGTCGCAGGCAGACCTTCGCCGCTGCGCCAGATCGGTCGTAGAAAAATACAATACAAACAAACCTAGAAATTTAAATTCTACTGTTAACTTATTGTTTTGTAAATCCTATTTCCTCCTATTTATATTTAACCATCTAATTAAAGCCGAGGAGTTTCACTTCCAATCTTGTTTTACATTTGGGCACGCTCGCACTGCAAACTGGTGGCTATGTTAACGGGTTGCTTCGATGATAGCTTAGCGGGTTGCTTCTATTCGATGATAGAGTAGCCTATACTCCGATTCAAAAACCTGAATATTTTTTGAATACAAAGGGATCACTAAACCCAACGAATATTGGTGAAAATATTTAACAAAATTGGTATCATCAAAGCAAAGCACAGCAGCTCGAAACAATTTTTGGTTTTTAAAAGCTTTAATTCATCATTTAATTGACCTCTCGTTCGTTTTCGAATTCAAATTTAAACACTTTTCGCTGCAGATGTGAGATTATGTGTTGTTGAAGTTTTCGTTTTAGTTTTTATTGATAACCTTACTGTCACCTTGTTATTTTCTGTTATTGTTATCAGTTTCTGATTGTTAATAGTTTTCATTCATAAATGTCTTTGTTGATATAAAATATCGATTCTAAATCGGAGGAATAATTCTGGTGACAACTTAGATTTATAGGAAATTGATATAAGTATACTAGTTGTAATTTGTTTTTATTTTTTGATTATAATTTTCTATACAAGTTCTAATTTATTTCAATTTCTGCTTAATAAATTTCACTGGCTAAGCTCGACGGTATCATTTGATATCTGTCAGATGTTTATTTTCGGATTTTGAACTTAAGGCTTAGCATTGATGAACTCAGACCGTCAGATTGCATGTCAATGTTGCCAAATATAGTCGACAGAGGGCGCTTAATTTTTACATAGACTTATGTTAAATGTATCTATTGTAGAACAGGCAAACTTCTGTTCTGGTGGATGATGGCACAATCACGAGGTACTAATGTTATACTAACATTTGTCCGCGGCTTTTTCTATTTTTTCTATTCTAGATACCTAAATAAAACCGATATGTAGCTAAATATAGCTTATAAACAATAATGTTTTTTAAATATTTATGAGAAACACATAAAATAGGTAATAATATCATCTCCGGGTGTGTCTTCAAGTGCATTGGAGAATGATTATAAAAAGGTAGAATTTGTTTTTTCTACTCTCGCTCAAAAATGTTGACGTTTCTGCATGTTGTTACATAAATGGGAAAAATGTATTCGGATTTAGAATGGTACAAACGGAATACGTAAAGAGGTACAAAACCACACGGGCTAAAATTCATATTCGTAACCTCCTAAGATACAGATATAACCAAAATGAGTTTCTTACTATTCGAACTCTCATTCGACTATTTTTATAAATACTTACAAAAAATGTTGTCGTTGGCCGAGGCGAAATCTTGTATGTGACACACGTGATTATTATCACGAGATTTTAAGCTCCGAGCTAACGAAGCAGTCAATTATATTGACAGTTGAGCTAGTGAGGGATTTAAAAGGTACGGAACACAGCTTTGCTCTCTGTTTTAACACTTTCATGGCACAAGTAAGAAAGATATCATTTTGCACCGCCTTCTCACGGTGGCGTTGCGACTCGGACATTTTATGTAGGTATTCTAACAAACAACTTAATAATGAGTTAAAAACACTGGTCCGATTCTAAAACTTATTTTGCTTAAAGAAAAGGGGTTATAAATGCTATGTCATATCCAGGTACAGCGTGTGAAAAGCCGTGACTAAAAGCTAGTGTAAAATAATGGAGAGTATAAAAATCTTCTTCTCTCAGTAACACTTGTAGGATCGGTCGTGGTCATAATATTCATTGTTGTTGGGGGCTGTAGGTATTTGCCACAAGACGTCCCTACCTTCACTTTCAAAAATAAAATATCTACTTATATATTTTAGAATATCGAATGACATTTTTGAAAAAAGTATTAAATATTAAAATGTGTGTTAAAACACACACTCTTGCATAATTTAATAGTCAATAAATTATGAAAACGATCCAATCCACCAAACACTAGAAAATTAGTTGAGTATACAAGAGAGGTCGTTGAGGCCTTGGAATTCTATGGATCAACAAAAAAAAAATCTAAAAATTACGATGTTTCGACATGTTCATCGGCCTATGATACTAATCCACATCTATGGCAGGCATTAATTTTTGATCGTCAAAAACAATCTTTTGGATCATTCTCTAAAAATCACGGTCAATGCACGTAGACAAGAATTATTTTAACAGAAACGATCCAAAATGTGTGTATCTATTTGCAAAATTCATATTAATTATCATTTCATAATTATTAATCACGAAAATCTTGTTGGCGCGTAACTGCAGCGCTATTTCATATTCCTTCGACTATAATCCTTCTGCGACCACTCAATTTTCGAAATAAATTAATAGTTATTTGTTTAACAAGTGGGCAAAACGGTTTTTTGTTGAATGTGCCGATATTAAATCCCTAGTTAGCGAAGCAGTCTAGACTAAGTTTTTTTAGGCTCTTAATTAGAATGCTAAGCTAGCAAAGGATTTAAAAGGCACGAAACAAAAACATTTGTTCTCGAGTTAAACATACAACTTTTACACCTCGACTAGCGAAAAAATATTTTGAAATTTATAAAAAAGGTCGAATGTCATAAACTCAATTTGGTCAACAACCATGGAGGGTACGAATACGAATGCTATAAACCTCTTTCAACCATAAACGAAATTATCTTTTCTCTGAAGGTTGAACGCTGTCTAACCTCCTTCCCTTCCCTTCGATAAGCTAAAATAGTACAGCTCACATAGGTACAACTCCCATATAAATTCGGTACTCTTTTTTTGGGAGATTATGTATAGATGGCGCTGTCCGCCGGCGCCAACCATAGAGGATCTATTATACCTATTATACTATTGAAATACAGCAGTGCAGTATTCTAAATTCAAATTACTTTGATAACTTTTTGAATAATATCCTTTATTCCACATGTGAGCAAAAACCGATTTTGCTCACTGTTTTTGAGCAGCTAAGTCACCTTTTTCGAGAGAGGTAAAAAATTAATTTCTTTGTTATTTTCTGACAGTGCGAACGTTCCTTTTTTAAAATAAGTCGAAGCATATCTGGCCACTATTCGAAAATAAAAAATAATAAGGTTGTGACAGACATTATGACCAGACTAAGTAGTTTATCCTAAAATTGGTTATCTGTCATTGCATAAAATAATTATACTATTGTTAATGACTATCAAAGATTGGTTACACAAAGTGTTGTTCATTAGATTGTAATGTTAAAGATGATATACCTACGTGGATTTTAAGACTGATCTTTGCGTTCAGTAAAAATGATTAGAATAAAGTAGAATATTGCATCAAAAATATTATGGCGTAACATAAAAGTTGAACTCATAACGTGCCTATTTATATACTAGGTTATAAAATGAAAAAATATGTGTTTCTTATATAATTGTTTTACTTAAATTAATCAGATTTTCTTGTAAGCAGCAAATAATTAATTAAGTGGAACCTTTTGGTGGAACTAAATTAGATCCGGTATCAGCCAAAATAGTATTTATCAAAAGTGATCTAAACCCCATTTACCAAATATCTCGAAAAATATTAAACTAAGCGTAATCATACTTTGACACATGAAAATAACTGGATTAATTTGGATTGGAACCTTTTCGTTAAGCGACGTCTAATAATTACCCAGCCTTATTTATTGCAATCTACGAGGTTTGCCTGTCTACGCTGTGCATTTGGGAGTTGGTAGGCGGAGGCCATAGACTTCATGTAAGGGCTTTGTCTCTATCTTACCCCCTTATGATCCCCGTTTTTACCTTAAGCCGGGTACGAAAGAGGATTGATTATTTTTCTTATCTTATCATTTTTCATCCGAATGTTTAAAAGGGAGGAAGTGTTCAATTCGACTGCTTCGATTTGCTTAAAAAACGAAAGCACACTTCCTCTTTTTAAACATTCGGATGAAAAACGATTGCATGACATTCGCTTGAATTCTCGCAAATGCAAATGAGTGTATTGAAATTATTGAAAATCTAGCAGTTAGCTCAACCGTTTCAATTGTAAATACTAATTCTAATTTGTTTCTGTTCTTTAACTGTAATTTTATTTGTTTATAAACTATGAAATACTTGTATTACCTATTGATGTAACCAATATTCGCATTCGCAGATACTCGTAAGATTTTCAATAACTTCAATACAAGCATTCGCATTTGCGAGAATTCAAGCTAATGCGAAAGCTCTGCTTAGCTTCGGGCTAGATGATGCTGTGTTAATTGTTCAGCATTATTTATTTATTACTCATCAAAGTTCACACACCTACACACTTAATATATTTTTACTCAACCAATGTCTTCCGTGCTGTATACATGTTGAATAGCTACCAGAGACCAAACCATTATAATTCTGTTCTACTCAATTGATAACTCTATCAAGGAATAAAATTCATGCAAATTCCTTTTTAATTAGCTACAATCAAATTTGGACTCTATTTCAATGGCAAATGAACCATAAAACCCGCAAAACAAAAGTTGTCAAAAATCGTAATTCGTTTGACGCGCCCAGCTGTCATCGCGAAAAAAAGTAACGTGCCCTCGCGTCCGTCTGAGGAGGCGTCTAGCCTCCGACTGAGGTTAGTGGAAACGATTTTGAGTTATATACAAAAGGATAAGTGATCAATAAGGTTGAATTTGTTTTGGCAAAATATTAACTAGCTTCCAATTACTTCACGAAGCGCCTTACAAAAATGTGTTTTTGGGGTTTTTCTCATAAACGATTACACACATCAATGAAAACCAACCATAATCCTAAGAAAAAAAAATTGAAGAATCGATACAAAAAACTTCGAGACTCCAAACGGTCAAATTTCCCAAAAAAATGAAAATAAAAGTTTTTTTAGAGCCTTTTTTGACACGTATTTTGATGTAGTAAAAATAAACCAATCAATCACTGCCGACTGAAAAAATAAACAGGAAAACCTGAAAAATCACATATGTGAATATCAACTCCTAATGTTTAGTAGTTGCTGAGAAAAAATAAGATTTCTGCCCTTAGACTGCGTCACTGCGTCCTCTTAAGCTATACTCCAGCCAAATCGATGTGAAATATCTATACAAACCACAAAAAAAATTACGAGCTTTGCGTCTAGTTTCAGATGTTAGCAATATTTAACGAAAGATCTCAAATCGACAAGGAATGTAAATCGCTTATAAAAACACAGCAATAAAGCTAATTTTAGGTTAGGTAAGGGGTGGTTGGTTTACGAACATTTCACATCGAATTAAACTGAACTATAACTATCAAATTTACATTCGATCGAAGCAATCCGCGCTCGTTGCAACACCATCTGTCAACAAAACAGTTTTGACTAATTCCCGTTTACCATTGTAGAGTAGTTTTCAGTAATTGTCGCTTACCATTGCAGAGTAGGCAGATTTAAATGACACCAGCTGCTGTTTGGCTTTACATGACAATGCACACCGTTACTCGGTCAACGAAATTAGCTTTACAAATATTTAATCAGATTTTATCTCATTGAGTGGGGTTCGCTAAATACTTAGGATAATGTTTGTTGGAAATGAGGTTGTGTTTTTAATTGTCGGCTACCTGGCTGTTAAATATATAGTTATATGCCAGTTCGTTATTATCTTAATTCTTAGGTAGGTAATTAACTAGTACGGTACTGCAACTGTGGCCTGTATTAATTAATGTATAGAGAATGATAAGACCACCTGCTAGATGGTCGGATGACATCGTCGGGGTGGCCGGAAGACTGTGGATGAGACTCGCAAAGGACCGAGTGGGATGGCGTGTAAAAGAGGAGGCCTATACCCAGCAGTGGGTGTTAACAGGCTGATGATGATGATGATAGACAATGATTCCGTGATGGTCTTTTTATTCCCGATTGTATTCCCGAGGGATTAGTACTTATCTCGGAAAACTTAAAATACTGTTGAGGAATCTCGACAAGCTATACTAGCTACAAAAATTTAGTGGCATTTGACGTCATTAAAGATGGTTTTTATTTTTTATACGGCGTTATGTTATGAGAAATTAATGATGTTTTGCAAATGTAACTAATCTATGTTTTGACCCTAGTAGTGTCCCACGTGTATGGTATGTTATTAGAGTGAGAGTAATAGAGAGTGACACTACATATGTATGTATAGGTTTGCGTACATACTTGTGCAATATAATAATGCCCTGCGCTAGTACATTGCTAGTCTGAAGACTAACCGTGATCAAAAAATCGGGTAGGACGACATCATATCTCACGGCCCACATCGTCTTTTGCAAAGTAGCCCACTTTGCAAAAGACTATATTCTAATTGTTTTAAAAACTAAAAACTGACTTCAACGACGTCAAATGCCTCTACAGTATTAAGTTATATATATATAGTTATATAGTTATACTAATCCCTCGGGAATAAAAAATACCACTGCGGAATCATTCTCTACACATTAGTTAAAGAATCATCAAAATCGGATAACTGGCGGAGATATGAATTAACATACATACATAAAAAAAAACAAACACCCGAATTGAGATATCCTAATCTCCTCCTTTATTTTTAAAATTGAAGTGAAGAGAAAATCAATAACACTTTATTCCTTACTATATAATAATTTGTAGTTTATACTACAATTTGACTTGTCCAAGTGCTTATTTTGTAAGTTCAAGGAAATAAAGTTATTGAGTTCTGAGTTCTATTGAAGTCTCTTAAAAAATACCTTTCTCAAAGCGGCAGTAGTGGTATGTAGTCACACTGAGAGATTTTCTCTACGAGTCTAATGCCTACGGTGAACTTCCTCGCGATCCTAACCGCAATCAGGTATTTCGTAATGCCACAGATAAGATAATACTATACGTAATGTCAATATTTTCGTAAGAACCCAACATGGGTGATCGACCGGGTAATTGGCTCGGTCTTGCCTTTACCGTGCGTGCCCTGTGGGCAAGAGTTGACCTAGAGGGCACTCCTTACTACTGCAAGATGTTGCGTAGAAATTTATTGAATTAGATTTATGACATTATGTTTTTACATATGGTTACGACCGATGTGGCGTAGCGGGCGAAGGACTGCCTGCGACGCGGAAGGTTGCGGGTTCGATTCCCGCCCGGAACAAATATTAGTGCGCTCCACAGAAATTTGTTCCGGAGGTCTGGGTGTTTACTATGTATAATAAAAAAAATATCTATCTATGTAATACATACATTGTATTATGTGTATCAGTCGTCTAGTACCCATAACACAAGCTCTGCTTAGCTTGGGGCTAGATGATGCTGTGTGGATTGTCCGGCATTATTTATTTATTTTATTTATTTATATTTACTTCCAAGAAATTATGGGAAACCTATTGTTGCAGGTAGTTTTTTATCACTCTTCAAAACTTAAACCTGCCAAGATACATACTAATCACAAAAAATATTCAAAACTAAGTTACAAACCATTCTACTTATATTTAGGTAAGTAATAATTAAATAACTTTGTAACATAACAAATTAAGAACGAACAAAAAGTCACGCTAATAATGTTATTGATAAAGGGTAAATTATAGGAAATTAAAAACAAACAAACCAACAATTCAATCCGATAACGGATCAAGTGCTAGAACTAATTGCTAATAATTATTTTCCGGATTAAATATTTAAATAACTTCCTAAATCCACGTTCCGTTCATAGATTAGGTTCTTGTCTTATAATGAATCAAAAATCTAGAAACATAACCTTGTGTTATGGTTCCTCCTAGAACCCCAAAGTTACAAAAACCCACAGAGCAGAGGGCTCTGTGGGTTTTTTGTATCTTTGGGGTTAGATGATGCTGTGTTAATTGTCCAGCGTTATTTTTTTATCTAAACTGCAGCGATTTTTTTCCTACATCATCATCAGCTTCCACTGCCTGACGATGGCAACCCAAATATTTTTCTTCTATAAAAAAATTACTGAAAAGTTACCAACCTTGTGGTAGTTTTAAAAAAACGGAACTCTAACTAGCTCACTCCACTATCCTGACGGATAAGTCCGTTTCTCTCAGTATCTTTTAACGTTTATTTACAATTTGCATCTCCCTCTTCTATAATTTGAAACGATCAATATTAGAAATTCGTAATTTAATTTAATTCGCAGTTTAATTTATTTCGAAATTTAATTTAAATTTAAATCTATACATACGTAGGTACGGGACAATCTTTCCACGACCTGACCAACACCACCGCTACTTGTTTAATTTTCTTTCGATTCTAGAATCATATGAGAAAATAAGCTAGCTTTACCTATAGCGTATATATAATTAACATATAGCGTAAATATAGCGTAAAGCTCAAAGAATATGCTAAAATAACCAAGTTACGGAAGTATTTTTGTTTTTATTGAAAACATTACATCTATTCTAAGTAGAGCAGCATCGTGTGCTACATAATATTGTGATCTGACGTAACGAATAGTAGTAAAACTAGGTAATTGCAGAAACGTAAGCCTACATAATGCTTTGTTGAAAACGGTATAAAATTACAATTTGATGCTAATTAATTAATTATATAATTATCAATTATTTTTAACGCTATAATTAAATATACCAACAAGGAGCACTTGCTTTGATAAGGTTCCGATTGTTAACAGCGTGTACCTACATAATTAACTGTTCTTTTTGTTTTAATTTAACCTTGAATGAAACCAAATAGGTATCCATATAACCTTCATCTTTTGTTAGATAAGTAATTGCAGCAGTGAGTTTTTTACGTATATTATGTTTATAAATTATATTAATATATAAAAAAACTTTCTTAAAACAAGCTTTTATTCAAAAACTCAGTCCACACACGTTGTTTCGTTTACCTATGAACTTTCTCCGGCTCCATCATCCGGTCCCTGGTCATCATATAGGATCAATGTGCTTGGAAAGACATCCAACTAACCCAAACTCGATGGGGCTACTTCGTTTCGTTAGGAATTCCTATGGCCACCTTCGGTCAATGTCACCGAGCATAAGTATGCCAAATTTCATCTCAATCGGTTGAGGATAACTGGTCTAAAATACTGAATTTTAGACATCATTACATGATTTATCCCACACATACGGGCAAGTTAAACCATATCAGCCCACATACGTCCACTGCTGGACATAGGCCTCCCCCATACGACGCCACTGATAGCGGTCCTGAGCCACCTCCATCCATCGACTCCCTGCGACCGCTACAATGTCGTCGGTCCATCGAGTGGATGGTCTCCCAACACTCCGTTTCGCATTGCATCGTAGTCGCCACTCGAGAACCTTTACTCCCCAACGGTTATCAGTTCTGCGAGCTATATGACCTGCCCACTGTCACTTCAGCTTACTAATTCCGAATCCGTAGGTACTTTTTGCGTAAATACATAAGAAACAAAGCCGTTCGCATAATAAATTTTAGGTGCCTATCATATAGAAGGAAACCGACTGCTCTACCTTTACACATGCGACACGAATAACAAAAACTGCAATTGCAAAACAATGCGTGTGATGCCGCAACAAGCCTGTAGGTACTCTGAATTCCCATAGTTA
>JAPQVW010000172.1:0-38223 GCA_028535905.1 Quercus berberidifolia | reverse complement strand
AATCGTCGAGTCGATAGTATAATAGGATTATGCGGGGTTCAACCTTAATAATCTTAAACCTGGAATTGGCATGACAAAATAAAACTGGCACAGAAATTTGGACCCTGATTCTCAATAGAGGGTGAATTCAGGTTGTAACCGATAATAATTCTCATTATGAATGTAAGTGGGTTAACCACGAATATTGTTTGTGTGGAGGAACACTAACGATAACAAGGAACACAAACAAGGTTCGTAGGTAACCGCTTGATGAATTCTTCTAACTACGATAGCTTTTATGATAATAATATTAGTTAAAGCCTAAGTATCGAATGTCAGTCAATTTCAATGATTATACAGAATACTCGTGAACCACTTATGCACAATAGCATGAGATCTGCCAATCACAATGATGGCGGGTGATCTGCTATCGTTTGATATCGAAATTGAACACGTCATGTACAATGACGTCATAGTACGCTCATTTGCAGGCCCCGGTTGTGGCGGACGCTATAATTGGTCCCTTGGAAATGATGGAGAGGCGACTGATCGATATAATGCAGTGTCGTCTAATTACTGTTATTGTAAACGAAACGTATCGTGTTGCTAACTGCCGCCTCTAGCTTGAAACTGAGACAAGGTTTCATAACAGAAGAAGAAGAAAAAATAGAAGATGTTATTCTAGAAAAGTCGAGATAGAAATACCTTACGTTGAAGTTAAAATAATGAACTTCATTAAAAGGCCATAGCCGGCTTTGTAGGGGTGAGCGGCCCCCCACGCGCATTCGTTCCTAATTTTGTATCTACATATTTCAATAAAATCTTGACCAAAATTACTAGTTGTATTTTTATCTTTGTTCCTAGTGCAGCTACAAGGTTGAAATTTGGGGTGGAGTTTGTAGCCCCATCAGATGCAACTTCTGGCCAAAATATGGAACGAATGCGCGTGGGGGCCGCTCACCCTACAAAGCCGGCTATGGCCTTTATGCATTTGATGACATTTGTATTATCACTTTTCGATAAAATCGGTGTTGTACGGCCATTCTATAAAAGAGTCGTAATGTCTAGCAAATTATAAATAACAATATGCTAGCTCCGCTGGTTTCACACCAAGTAAGTATCAAAACATCTACCAACAGAATTTAAATGAATTTTTAAACTTTCTACAGAATGAATTAAAATTCTATTTTAGAGACGTTTTAATCATATTTATAGTAAGAACCTTTGTTCATAAATACATGGCGGTCCGTTGGTATAAACAAGAAAATAAAAAACAAACTAACCATTCACTTATCAAATTAAAATTCTTATCAAAGACAGAAATAGTAAGAGAACAGTAACAAATAATTTACTGTGAATTAAAGGCCCTCCCCTCGAAATCTTTAAGTAAACATTTACAGGAAACTTTGGTCGCGGTGTGAATTGTAGCCGGCGGAAAATTGTTGATTTTCTAGTTTCTAGGAGCCTTACTTTTGCAAAAGTTTGCGTTCCTGCCAAAGTTGGTGCCGGGGAAGTAAGAATCAATCATTTTCAATAGATCATTAAAATTCATTAAAAGTAATGTCTGTTTTAAAAACTGTTTTCTTAAATATCCTCTTGTGTGAACTATCCTAAGTACTAAATGTAATTCCCAGTCTCCAGAATTGACCCCTGTGGGTACGTATTTTTAAGAACTACCGTAACGAGAGATGTCCTGAAGTGTCCAAAATATTTATCTTTTCATCAGATCCAGTACTTAATTAAGGGTACACGACTAGGTTATATACGGGACTACTATGAATTTCTAGAATTGCTAGAATATTCCATTCCATCATCATATGTAGTAAGCCTTTTTCCAGAAAAAAAGTTTTGACACATTACAAAAAACTAGCTGCTGCCCGTGGCTTCGCACGCCCTTATCCAGGATAAAAAGTAGCCTATGTCCATCTTTGGAATACCACCTATCTCCATGCCAAATTTCAAAAAGATTAGTTCAGCCGTTTAGCGGGAAGCGTAACAGACAGACAGACAGAATTACTTACGATTATTGGTACAAAGATCAGTGAATCATTATCCACCATGATGGGTAGACAAGAGTCCCATCAACGGCCAGTAATCGATCTACAAACCCTCTTTATCTTTGACACACTTTAATTAATCTTGAAAGTAATTTAAATTAAATTCAACAAACATTGGACCCGGCATTTATCCCAGAATTGAGAGGCCAAATAGACCCGCCCTAGACAAATATCTGCATGGACGTGAGCGTATAATGAAAGCGCTAAGTTTACGTATAACTAATCTAATTATTTGTAGAAATGAGGCTTGACGAAAAACTTAAAAATACATGCTTTTTATTTAGTTTTGAAACGTGTTTCATAAATCTGTATTGTTGTTATATTTAGAAAACAGTATAACATCACTACAGGTTTTTAATCCTAAAGCGATCATAGATATGTAGCCAAAACGATTTTTCATTGCACAGATAATGCCTAACATAGACTTTGTTATTTTTAGCGAGAGAGTTAGTCTCTCTAAGGGCAAAAAATATATACTGGAAGCAAACTGGTAGCTTTGCGAATAACAAATTAACACTAATGAATTCGGAAGACGTACCGGGCAAACAGTGCAAAAAGGAAAACACTGTGGTCGGTTTAGCCGGTAGGAGTCCGGCATAACCGTTCTTTCGCCCCATACGAAATAACAGTATCCAAGAGGATTCCCCAACTATAAAAAAGACACTAGTGACTTGTAATTATATTTTTTGCAGTAATTGGATTTTTGAAACCATTCTGACTGAGCTCTTGTACTAATATATCTACACTTCGTACATAACATTCCAACTGGACATTTGTCTAAGATCACGTCCGACACAAGCAAGATCCGAGTGCTCATGATGCTGGCCAAAATATTTGTGCGCCAGATTTACGTACACATTGTCGCCCCGTGATTTATGACTGCAAGATTTCGGGACGTGTGAATACGTCTTAAAACGACTTTATATACGTCTTTATACGTCTTTGTGCCTGTGGATTAACCCTCCATCGCGACGGACGATTGACATTCGTAAAGTTTCTAAATGGCTTCCCGAGTCTGAAGTTGAAAATATTCACTTATTTTAGGTCGAGTAAATTTGTTTTAATTTAATGTAGCGTTCGAAGTCGGCGATTTGTTTTAATTTATTTTGTGAAGTATTTCGATTATTAACCGTCGAAGGTAGCGTAATTATATCAAAAGCTTTTATGAAGGTATTTGATTAACTATAAATTGCGCTCGCGTTTTTTGTCGGTAGATTGCCCAGCTATAAAGTGTGTGTGGTATGCACCGGTGTTGCCAACAATCAATGCAGTGTCCACATAAATAAAGGTAAAACACGCCTCCTAGATTACCTATCAAATAAATTCGGTGCCGTCGTGTAGCGCCGCGTCGCTAATCAAACAGATAGTGCTCTGTGAGATATTGCACGTCAGCGTTTTAGGGTTGAAAATTGGGATATTCACCAAATGTATCTGTCATTGTCAGGCTAATGGAGCGGGGAACTGTTTTTAGGTTTTTAGAATTATCTAGCCTCTCCTGTTGTCCGACTTTTTCTTTATATATACAGGAGAAGGTTAATCAATTGTTTTTTTTTGTTAGCCCTCGCTGTCCCATTGCTGGGCAAAGGCCTCCCTTTCCTCATCAAGTTATATTTATATAATATGATATTTTTATGTTATATTTTACATAACATAAAAATAGGTCAGAAACCTACTTATTACCGCATTGGTAATAAAATCATCAAGTAATTTTTCACCTTGTAATCATCTTGTAATGTTTGTTATCTACCACTACCTGCTAAATTGTTATCCACACTACACAAAGGTTAGCAGGTAGATAATGCTATATAGCATTATGCTCGCATATGTACAACTTTTGTGCAATAAAGTACATTATATCTATCAATCATATTAAAAAACAAGATCCGTCAAGTGCGAGTGTGACTCGCGCGCCGAGGGTTTCGAACTTTGTAGAATTTACAAATACCTACTATAGGTACGAATTAGACTTCACTATCTAATGAATATCTAAAAACAGTTGGTACAAAGTACAAACGCTCTGAATACTTCGAGATATAGGGGTAATGGTAATTTTTAGACACTTTTCTTAATATTTCAAAAAGTATGAAATCTAGAAAAATTTCAAAAACTGTTTGAAATGCACAAACTGCACCAACACACAAACCTTTCATTTTGATCCCACCTGACCATGTAGGCCTCTTTTAAAATTTTGAAATCACAATTTGTACTGAAAATTTTCATTTTAATTTTTCATTTATTTTATTTATTTTCCTTTTAGTCTGTACAGGCGCACGATATTTATTATAATTTAAAATTACAAGTTAATAGCTTCGGTAGTTGCTGAGATATTCGAGATTGAAAAAAGGTCAGACAGAGCGAGACCATAAGGGTTTTGAACCTGATCGAAACCCTAATAAGAAAATGGATATTCTGACAGTGAAACGTGAATCAAACAAAAAAGTACTTAAAAGTAGAGGAAATAAAGAAACTTGTAGTTTCCTCCTTAAACTCCTACTTAACCAACAACACAAGCCTATGTAAACGATCACCTTTATTCAGATTCTACTAAATCCTTTATTTATCAACTAGCAGCCAAAATAATTAAAATGTGAACAAACCGTGAATCACTAGCTGCCCGAGCCTAAATAATGAATGACGAACAGACGTCAAAATTAATCGGTCGCTAGTAATCGATTACATTAATCTGCACAATCGAATCAGTCTGTATCCAGATGGTAATTCGATAGATATTAAATTAGTGATGTACCGTACACGCGTAATCGAGTTCTGGGTTTATCGCAATATACTAGTGCTGTAAATTGTAAATCGATTACGCTCCATTGAATGAGATAGTAACGTTCAAAATGGATTGAAAAAATCGTTTTTATTTTCAAGAACTCAATTAAAATTTCCGGCTTTTGTTTGTTATAGAGTAACACATTTACTACCGACCAGTTTCTGCCCGAAGCAAAGCACGCGTATTGTCGAGTTTAAAGTTATATTAGGTATTTAAATCTACTACGACCTCTGTGCCGCAGCGGGTGAAGGTCTGCTTGCGACACAGGAGGTTGCGGGTTCGGTTCCGCCTCGGGACAAAACTTATCTGCAGATATTTATTCGGAAGTTCTGGGTATTTCTATGTATAATATAAAAAACTATCTACCTATGTTATTTATTAAGTAGTATATCTAGTACCCATGATACAAGCTCTGCTTAGCTTTGGGGCTAGTTGATGCTGTATGAATTTTCTAGGAATATTTTATTTTCAATGTTATTAATATTACAGACCCAGAACTAGGTACATCTATGCAATTTCATAAGACATCTTTTCCGATCCGTACTTTGTCTTGGCTGCTTTGGCATTGTTTGCACATTAGAATATAGTAGGAATATTAATAGAATACATAAAATTATCAGAGCGTCTAGAAGCGACGCGTGACCCGAGAGCTGGTGAGTGTCTGGCACAGCGCATCAGCATTGCCATACAGCGGGGCAATGCAGCCAGCGTCTTGGGGACGCTTCCGACTGGTATTGATATGGAATGATCAATCAGTTCAGCTACCTGTAGATTGTTTGCAACAGTCTGCAGTTAGCTCAACTGTTTGAATTATAAATACTAGTTCTAAATTGTTTATATTCTTTGATTGTAATTTTTTTTTTTATGAAACTAACAATTCGGTTTCAGTTTTCCTGTGGTCTCCGCACCAGGCAAAGCCTGCATATCGCGGAGGCCAGATATTTTTGTTTTGCAATCAAATTTCAGCTCCACGCTTTACTTGATATCAAATCAAAAGTAATCTTATCAAGACAGAAGCTCAAGCAACCTGATTTGTAACTCGTATATTATATAAGCACAAGGACCTACTGGTGTCACACCTGCTCGTACATATGTGACATGACTAGGGCCCAATGTTAAATGCTGAGCCAGTGATATGAACAATGTGTGTATAATATGATGATGCGTGAATGTCAAGGTCTTTTTTTTAACGACTTCTGTGGCGGAGGACGAAGGTCCGTCTTCGACACAGAAGGTTTCGGATTCGATTCCCGCCTCGGGACAAATCTTTGTACGATCTGCAATCTGTGTTCTGGGTGTTTTCTATGAGTAATAAAAAATATCTACTATGTCCTATGTATGTAAAATATTAAATGTATCAGTTATCTAGTTAGTACCAATAACATAAGCTCTTGCCTACTTTGGGGCTAGATAATTAATTGAATTGTCCAGCTTTTTTTATAAACAAAAATTAGTCTTGCGAGTAGGACTTTCACCACTGTGCCATAGAGGTTGATCATACAATAGTATATTCATGCTATACACTAACTACTAACATTACTAACAACTAACAACCTAGTTAATTAACGCGTAAGCCGTATGATTCAAGCTGTTGTAATTACAATGTAATCTTGCGACATGTCCTTAATGACTTCCTACTTAGATATAACTACAACTTATGTATAAACATAATTATTCTCTCCCTATACATACCCTAAGCCCATAGAAGTTGCTCATAGAGCTTACGAGACTTTAGCTTCTACCAGCGAATTGGATTTTGAGCTTACCACTACCTTTTGTTTAACCACTTCCAAAAAGGAAGAAATGTATCGAGTCGAATATGTAATCTGAATTCGGGCCCTATATTTTTTTACTAGCGATCCGCCCCGGCTTTGCACGGGTGCAATTAGAACATGCAAAAGATATACCCATGCGAAGCCGGGACGTGTCGCTAGTATAACTTATGTCCCTCCCGAGTAAAGTAGCTTCCCAACGGTGGAAGAATTTTTCAAATCGGTCCAGTAGTTTCGGAGCCTATTCCGGGCAAATAAACAAACAAACAATCAAATCTTTCCTCTTTATAATATTAGTATAGACGATTAGTTCCAAATAGCTCGATAGGTAGCGATTGGTAATATGTCAAAAAGAAAACCTGAAAGATCAAGTTCATAAAGTTCGCAAGGACCATGGACGAACAAAATTACTTCATTATATCTAAGAAGGTTTGAGTTTCAAGGAGTTGGTCATAACTTCACTCGAAAAGTGATTCAACCTCCTTCTTACTGCCAGTGGCCATTCTATGTTCTATGGCATCTATCGAGCTACTTGGAACAGGTCATTTTTTACACCTTGGGTTACATTATTGAAATTTTGGTAAGGATCCCTAATTGCTTTTTAAATATTATATAGCCTTTATCATCCGGGGATAGTGTAGCTTCCCAACAGTGAAAGAATTTTTGAATCGGTCTAGTAGTTTCTGAGCCTATTCCGGGCAAACAAACAAACAATCAAATCTTTTCGTTTTATAATATTAGTATAGATGTGTGTTTCTTTATTCATATCTCCGCCAATAATTATCCGATTTGATGATTTTGATGATTATTTCACTAATATATAGTAGAGAATGATTCCGCGGTTATTATTCCTTAGGGATTAGTATTTATCCCGGAAAAGTTAAACAAGATCCGTCAAGTGCGAGTGTGACTCGTGCGCCGAGGGTTTCGAAATTTTGCAGATTATACAAATACCTTACTATAGGTACGAGTTAGACTTCACCGTGGACTTCACTATCTAATGAATATCTGAAAACAGTTGGTACAAACGCTCTGAAAACTTCGAGATCTGGGGGTAATGGTTAATTTTTAGACATTTTTCTATAATAAATATTTAAAAAATAATAAAACCTAGAAAAATTCAAAAACTGTTTTGATATGAACAAACCAATACCTTTCATTTGATACCCCACTCGACGAAGTAGCCCCCCTTTTGAAAAATATCCTCCTCTTTTTGACCATTTTTCAAAAACCGTTCTACTTACAGACTTCTCTATATTTTTCCTGTAAAATATAGATGCATATCTACAAACCGCTCTACATTTCAGATGTATTGCTCTTCGGAGATAGGGGGGGGGGGACGGTCAATTTCTCAGCTTTTTTCAAAATATTTCAAAAAGTATGAAGCTTACAGAAATTTCAAAAACTTTTTTGAAATGTACAAACTAATACCTTTCATTTGACACCCCACTGGGCTATGTAGGCCTCTTAAAATTTTGACATCACAATTTGTACTGAAAATTTTAATTTTCATTTTTTTATTTCTTTTTTATTTGAGTCTTTACAGGCGCACGATATTTATTACAATTTAAAATTTCATGTTAATAGCTTCAGTAGTTGCTGAGATATTCGAGATTGAAAAAAGGACAGACAGAGCGAGACCATAAGGTTTTTGAACCTGATCGAAACCCTAAAAACAACTTAATACTGTAGAAGAAGCACGATATCTTCGCCAATTCTTAATAGATTTTAATGATTCCTTCACATTTTTGACGTCGTTGAAGTTGGTTTTTAGTTTTTTAAAACAATTAAATTATCTAGATTGATAGTTATTATGATTTGTGTAGGTAGGGTTATTATGGTTATTATGGTATGTGTAGGTAGGGTGTAGGCACGGTAGGGCTGATCCACCAGTTCAAAGTCGCTCAGCGAGCTATGGAAAGAGCTATGCTCGGAGTTTCTCTGAAGGATAAGATTCGGAACGAATACATCCGACAGAGAACCAAAGTTATCGACATAGCTCAAAGAATTAGCAAGCTGAAGTGGCAGTGGGCCGGCCATATCTCACGAAGAACCAACAACCGCTGGGGTAAACGTGTTCTTGAGTGGAGAACCGCGACTCGGCAAACGTAGTGAAGGACGCCCTCCGGCCAGGTGGGATGACGATCTGCGAAAGACTGCTTGTAGATGCTGGATGCGGCAAGCTGAAGACAGGCGCTATGGCGCTCATTAGGGGAGGCCTATGTCCAGCAGTGGACTAATATATGTTGATGATGATGATGATTTGTGACTGTCTAAGTCGTAAATTTTAAAGGATTATTAGTTAATGTTCTTTGAGTTTCTCCTAAGTGTTGGTAGCACCATAAAAAAACACCTTAGATGAATATGGTCATAATTTTATATGTTAATCGGAATGTAGTTACTTAAAAAACTACACCTTAAAAAACTTTCATAATTATTGATTGCTAGTTTTCATGTTTTTTCTTCCAGCATACCAACGAAATTATCTCAATATGCTTCATAAATCACAGCTTTACTTACCACCAAAACTTATGAAATAATTTAACAACAGTAAAAACGTACCTACTACCTCGTGAGACACAATCTGCGGCCTTGTCGCTAAAAGCGATATCTTCCCAAGTTCCAGGCTATTTTTTGAATGAACTGGATCGGTCAATTCCAAGACCGTACAAGCCGTACTCTACACACCTATAAACAATGTTTTTTATATCGTTAATTGACCTTTGTTTGACCTTAATCTTACATAAGTTACGATGTGGTCGACATGTATCACGAAAGTACTCATAATAAGCTGATATGGTTAATTTATTTTAAAACGAAAACTAAAGTACACTAAAATACAAGTTAAGACCGCATACTAAGTACCTTTACACCACCTCAACACTCCTCAAACTGTTAATAAATCCCTACCTGCAAATAAACCAACAAATACTATGCAGACTACATACTATGTACATATTTAGTTGGTCAAATAGTTCATGCATGCATTCGGATTAGCCGCCTACTTCGCGCCACAGTGTAGGTTTATACAGAAAGTTTACTCTGATACCCAGTTTGAAATTGTTTCATGGGTTTTATGTTGGCGCTAACCATTATTATAATAATCACTTTCGCTCGCACTCTCTCTCTTCAAACTTTGTTTTTTTCGATCTGATGCTAGAGTCTGCTTTTTCAACGTCTCTTTTCATTTAGGTCTATCTAACGTAAGGTCTTCAGAAACATTACAGTCTATTAAAACATTTTTGATCACATCAATCCACTTCTTTCAACAAAGTTTCCGAAATTATTTGATACAACCGCGTGTTAGGTAATTAGCTACTTAATTAATAAATGTAAATTTATATACTTAATGTCACTTACATAAGGTATATCAATTCAAAACCTTTAGGTTAGACAGTTTTGAGAAAAATCGTATAATAAAATTCCTTTTACATCGTTAGTAGATGAACTATGCAGACATTACTTA
Organism: Quercus berberidifolia; assembly: GCA_028535905.1. Taxonomy (NCBI): domain Eukaryota; kingdom Viridiplantae; phylum Streptophyta; class Magnoliopsida; order Fagales; family Fagaceae; genus Quercus; species Quercus berberidifolia. Next base: position 28,173 of record JAPQVW010000172.1, on the reverse strand, counting down.
AGGGGAAAGCGATGTCAAACGCCTTGAGGTCAGAACTAGCCTAACTAGAACTAAGTCCAGAAGTATTTTCTCGGCGTCCGGACAGGTTAAACAAACGAGAACTTGAGCGAACTTTGATTAGCACCTTACCTTCCAGGTCTAGTGCGAACGCTAGCACTGACTGTGTCTATCTGGTCTATCTCGCGTTCATTAGCGACGGTCTGAGTCGAACTAAACTAATTTGCGCTAAACGCCACGACACTGCCGGAATAAGTTTCAAGCAACGTTTATTAGGCGAACAATTGAATACTGAGTTGGCTTACGGTTTGAACTTCCTTACACTGTGGCTTCAAGAATTTGAATAGCCTTTTCTATTGGAAATTTTAATTACTCTTTGCGGTTTGTTTGGTTAGTTTTTGTGGGAAATTTGAATGAAATATTTTCCAAGTTTAAATTAGCTTTGCATGTTTTTACAAAGTAAGTTTTTCGATATTTTTTTAATTAAAATATGCATAAATCCAATCAGTTAAAACAAATAAGCCATTTATAAGACTCGTGTATTTTTTCAGAAGATATAATAAATAAGATTTTCGATCATATTTTTATGTATACTTTTACGTCTCCTTTAATTTACCCGACTTCTTCTTGGTTACTGAATTTGTCAAGACATGTGTGTCAAGACACACATGTCTGACAAATTCAGTAATTAAGTTAAGTAAATATGTTTTACAGTCGTTTGATCGCTCATTCGATTTTTGTATGAGATTTGTTAGAGCACCTTAAATTGGCCAGGATCGCTTCTTCATAAAGAAATTCTTTCAAAGCAAGGTGTAAATGTTTATTGCTGTGCTGTGCATACTATGTATGGTGTAATATTGTTTGTTCTGAATAATACAAGACTCCTCTAAAACTTGAAAATAACTATCTTTTGCCTTTTTAGGGTTTCGATCAGGTTCGAATTCCTTATGGTCTCGCTCTATCTGTCCTTTTTTCCCTCTCGAATATCTCAGCAACTACCGAAGCTATTACTTAAATTTTAAATTACAATAAACATGTTGCGCCTGTAGAGGTGTATATACAAAAATAAAACAAATGAAAATTTTCAGTACAAATTGTGATGTCGTAATTTCAAAAGAGACCTACAGGGACAAGTGGTTTGTCAAATGAAAGATACTGGCTTATACATTTCAAAAATTCAGTTTTTCAAAATTTTGAAAGAAGTCCAACAATTGACCTTTACTCCCCCAAATCTCGGAAGTTTTTTGAGCGTCTCTTCGTAACTACTGTTTTTAGATAATTAATTGGATAGTGAAGTCTCTTACTGGTACTCTCTTACTTATAGTATTGGTATAATCACACTCGCACTTGACGGAACTTGTCTCGTCACGTGCTTGTTATTCTCCTAGCTAAATAAACGAGTGTTAAACTGCCAACATCCGCAGAAACGCTCGGAGTCCAGACTTGGCAGGTATCTCCGACACGGCTCACACTGTGGAAACGCTTACTCGGCTGTAAGCGTTTTCACACGCGGCCTGAGGTGACTGCGTGAAGCTACTTAGGGTAGGTACAGTCAACTGAGTGAGACATTCATCCATCAATAATGAATATTTATCGAGTATTTATCGCGTACCTTGTTTTTATTTCCCCTGCGTTTCTCGATAAATATTCATTAATATCTTAAAAAATCGTAAAGTTTAAAAAGTTTTATCTATCATCTTACTTTTATATTGGCATTGGATACTCTATCGCTGGCCGGATACGCGCCGTGACACTTGTCGACTGTTTCGTCTCACTCTTTCTCGTATGAATATGAAGCAAATGCACGACAAAATCATGACCAGAGCCTCCAGCATAATAATATTCCGATACAAAAATGGAGCACAGAAACAACCAAACCTCCGCCTACCGATATCTGAATCACACTATCACATCACATCAGATCACACTATATCACTATAAATGCGAAAGTTTGGATAGATGGATGGACAGATGTATGGATGGATGTATGTTTGATACTTCTTCACACCAAAACTACTGAACGGATCGAACTGTAATTTTTGCATAGATGTAGGTTTAGACCTGGAATAAAACATAGGCATACTTTTTATACCATAAATAAGTACCCATGGGATAAAAATAACCTGTGCGAATCCGTGCGTAGTAATTTATAAGGCAAGTTTAAACTCTGCTCTTTTTCTGCCGTTTAAAAACCAGAATCCCTTGTTTTCATTTAAAACTCCATGCATGTTTTCAAACATGCAAATTGCAATCATTCTGAGATCCATCCTGACTAAAAACTAATAGTACAAATTTGTGCAATAGTCCCCAAACGTGCAATAACTTTACTCATCGACATTGTACTTACAAAGTTACCACCAGATTATTGCGTAGTAAGCACTCCGCAGATAGTGTGGCAGATTATTGGCATAGTTGGTATGAATCGGGGACCTTTCTGACGTGTGAGTTGGTGCAAGTTTTAATGATGAAGGTTACGATCAGAGTCCGGGCAAGTGAACCAGTGCATGCAGTTTCGAAGAGGTATCCTACTAGGGGTATCATTCTCAAGACATGCATTCTTGGTACAGGGTTAGTATTCAAGTTTTAAAACAGTTGATTTATGGTATGTACACTGGGTTCTATAATAATCCAAGATATTTTATGTTAACAAAGACATTTTTGTATGAAAAATTAAACAAACTAATAAATATAACAGAAAACTAAAAGTTAACCACTAAAAACTAGAACAAAAACTTCAATAACTCAATTGCACATGCGCCGCAAAAAAGGTGCAAATTTAAGTTAAAAAACGGACAAAAGCCAAATGAAATCATGGATGAAAGCTGTCAATTCAAAGAGCTTTCTGCGACTTGCTTCCATGTGTCATATAATATTTTCCACCAGTTTTTAGGATTTATTTAATTTTGCAAACTCCTTTATTTACAAAATAAATCTAGGATTCTAATACCGAGTCTTGGCAGGGTCTTAACTTTTTATGTCGTTTTTACTTTGTTCTTAGAAAATGTAATAACTCTTATCAATACCATGCCCTACACCTAACATACAGTTCAGGAAACTACATATTGAATACCGTAAATATTTGTGTGCGTACTGCACTGACTGCACTGACGTTTATATTATCGACTTAATTACATAATGATCAAGTACAAAAATAATATGAGTGTATATTTTACTAGCGATTCGCCCCGGCTTTGCACGGGTACAATTTAGAAAATGCAAAAGATATACCCGTGCGAAGCCGGGCGTGTCGCTAGTATAGCCTATGTCACTCCCGAGTACAGTAGTAAGTAGTAGCTTCCCAACGCTGAAAGAATTTTTTCAATCGGTCCAGTAGTTTCGGAGCCTATTCCGGGCAAACAACCAAACAAACAAACAATCAAATCTTTCCTCTTTATAATATTTGTATAGATTATATTTTATTACGCATTGGAGTACTCTGTGATCTAATGTCTTGTTTTTTGAATGGATTGATAATTATACCTAACAAATCGCTACTCGTATAAAAGTCTATGAGGTAGTTGCACAAATTCCTGTAAGTGTTTTCATAGTCTGACAACCAAAATAATAAGGATGAAAATATGTGCTAACAATTCCGCGCAACACCTTCTCTGATAAGATTTAACAAAATATATCGTTGACGACTTAACTTGATAGATTTTTTCATTGTTTAGTTGGTGTTGTTTTTTTCTTCTACAAATAGGTGGTCAATTTGTGAGAAGGAAGACGGTGCCACACCGTGACACGGACTACATTTTCTTACATCTTATCAGAGAAGGGTTTTGCGCGGAATTTATACTAAATATTTTCATCTCTATATTTTAAGTTACCTTATAGTTAGTTATCTTTATATTTTAAGTTACTTAGTAACGCCTGAATCTATTACTTGTCTGACAACAGACCAACTGTTTCTATCAACCGAATGTGTATGAAACAAGATGTACACAAACTTGCGACACGGCATTTAAACTCGCACTATCGAGTAAGACAAAGTTGGTAGTCGATAACTCACATCCTCGACTAGATTCAATGTAGTCAGACCATGCATCACGCTCGGGCATTATCATTCACAACGCGTTGGGAGGAAGGTAGATCATACGACGTTATGGCATCATTTACCAATCTAAGGCGATGAAACTGGCGTTGTTGGTGACTTTGGCAGGTTTATATTATTATGAGTATTTAACGGCTATTTATCGCAAATATATATAATAATATATATTCGGGAAAAATAGGTAAATATATAATATATTTATCTATTTTTCCTGAAGTTTCGATATGTTTAAACACCGTCGTGGTCACGGAATGATTGTTTTTTTTTTTAGAGATCTCTTATAGAGATCAGGTTTTATTTAGAGATCTTGCAAATATAATGCGATTGTTTAAAAAAATCGAATTAAAATTCCTTAATATTTATACTGTTTTTAAGTTTTGCGGGACAAATACGATCGGAATAAAAAAAAATGAGACCGTCTCGGGATCATTTTCTATACAATAGCAAAGAATAAACTTTTTTTATAAGTCCATAGTCGGTCTACTCTTAACGGAATATCGGTGAACATACATAAAAACATACAGCCGAACATTGAACGTCCTTCTTTTTTGAAGTCAGTCCAAAATGTCTCTCCATCCCATTTTCCCACTGTCATCTGTTCCATGCTAAGGTCCTGTGTTTCGAGTGTGCGGTCGTCCTAGTTCGTCGCTTTGGTTTATCAGCCATTGTATGTGTAGGCAAATCAAGCGTTCTTTTATTTATAGTACACAGTAGGTACCCAATCAATGAAAGAGAAGACTTATAACCCAAACACAGCGATTGTTGTCTAGGGTAGAATACACAAAAATGTCTTAGGTTGTATTGTGATACATTGCATAAATTATTTAACTTGAAGGAATTGATTTCAAATATTTTATGAATACGGTGACTATGTGACGTAATTTTTCCTCTATTCTACCCTAGACAACATTGCTGTGCTTGGCCTACTGGTCTGTTTTAGTTATATTCATAAAGTGAGCCATAACCAAAGATTTGCCCGTCTTAATCTACGCATAAATACTTGTTGCAATTCACTATTTCTTAAATCTGAGCATGAGCACTTGAATCGACGACTGATGTGGCGCAGCGGGCGAAGATCTGGCCTGCGACGCGGAAGGTTGTGGGTTCGATTCCCGCCCAGAACAAATATTTGTCCGCTCCACAGAAAGTTCCGGAGGTCTGGTGTTTACTATGTATAATAAAAAATATCTATCTAATATATATTATTATGTGTATCAGTCATCTAGTACCCATAACACAAGCTCTGCTTATCTTGGGGCTAGATGATGCTGTGTGGATGTCGGCATTATTTATTTATTTAATCCGCAGCTTTCTCAAAATTAAGTCTTGAACTACAAAAATTTAACTCCTTTTTGGAATGTAAACCTTCAGTCACCTTATACCGGTCAAAAAATCACAACTTGAAAATGTCTTCCCGTTTCAAATAAAGCAACGTCCAATGCGGTTGCAACGTGTGAATCTGTCCTACCGGAGAGCTACGTCTAGTGGTAGTAATTTACACGACTGCGGCCTGTGCCAAGCTCTCTTCATTCCCTCTCGATAAATTGTCAGCAGCACATTCGCAAGACTATTCAGCTTGGAGTTATTTCACTTACACGTTTGGATTTTGGTGGAATAGGAGAGCTGTAATTTAGGTTTCGACTGCATTGTTAGATTACACCGTTATGAAAGTTATCAACATAGCTCAAAGGAATAGCAAGCTGAGGTGGCAGTGGGCCGGCAATATCTTGCGAAGAACCGACCACCGCTGGGGTAAACGTGTTCTTAAGTGGAGACCGCAGCTCGGCAAACGTAGAGTAGGACTCCCTCCGTCCAGGTGGGATGACTATCTGCGAAAGACTGTAGGCAGATGCTGGAGGCGGCAAGCTGAAGATAGGGCGCTATGGCGCTTATTAGGGGAGGCCTATGTCCAGCAGTGGACTAATATAGGTTGATAATGATGATTAAATTACATTATCTAACATTTCCTTTTCCATTTCACCAGTCTTTTTTGTTCTTGTGTAAGTTGAAATCACGTACGTGAATTCATACGTAGTGTATCGTGAAGTGCTCGCAGGGACGAGGAACGCGCGTGGCTCAAACCGCACTCACCCTGAAGAAGTCCCTCGTTAAGAGACGAAATGTTGGTGATCTTCCAACACAAACTAGGTCGTAGCTAACCGCTTCATAATTCATATTGGAAGTACGTGAATATTTATGAAATTCAATTAACGTTTGACTTACAAATATGCGAACGTGGAACCATTACCGTTAATCAATTAGGAACATAATTTCGTCGAGTTGGGCTAACAGGGAAGATATTGAATAATACAATTTCTCCTCATGTTACCTAATTGTGCGATCTAAATGCAGCTGATCGAGAAGCTTTTTTACCCTAAAATCCACGCGTATGAATCACGAGTGCGTGAACTAATTGTGCAATACCGGTTGGACTCTTCATCCTCATTTGAACTAGGCAGGTAGGAACCTGATGTTTTGCAGCATTGCTTAAGCGAAGTTCCTCAAGGATGAATGTCTTTGGGATATTTATTCAAATATAACTTGCATGGTTTGCTAGAAACAACGTCAGTGGGATCGATAGATCGACAATCGAAACAGCGGTTTCAATATAGGTATTACCTATAGATTTCAAATAAATTCTTTTTACGATAAAGAAAACGTATATAAAAAATAGCGGTGATAACACTTTCATTGTCCACGACGTACAAGTGGTTCTAGCACTGCTTGTAGCCGCAGCGCGGTCCTTGCGGTTTGCACCGCAGGGACTGGGCAGTGAAAGCATTAATATTACTGAAAATAACAAAGTGGCTACGCTGCTAAAATAAAGCACAGCTCGATCATAATCAGATACGACGATCAAAATTCAGCTCAGACGCAAATTGGATGGCTTCAAACAATCCGTCTACCGTTATAGAATATTTCTTATGAAACCGTATTCATGAAAATTGTATGGAGTTTACGAATTCTATTCAGCATTCAGCGATCGACATTGGAAGCCGAAAGCAGCAGAAAGCCCGAACTAATTTGCATGGCAACCCCGCGCTGGGATTGTGTTCCAATTAGGTTGCGGGGCAGGTGCGGGGACCTGCGAGCCGCGGGCGGGTCTTCGAGACTTACATAATACATGTCATCGGTGACGAGTTGATCGATTTTGAAATAAGGTACATTAAATCGTAACTCGCCAGAACCCTGGAACTTTAAAATAACTAAAAAACCGGTCTAGGACTGAAGTACGTACTTATTATTGAATACGTAAGCAAGATTGAATAGCTACTGAATTCAAACTAAATAAGTTCGATGTTCCTAAAAAAACCGCGGGTTTATTTTCCGCAAATAGTTCGATGTGTTGGAAATAAAGTTTCCGAGTTTTAAAAGATTGCTTTCGTTAGTTTTTTTATTCATCATTATTTTATGGACTTGTACAGAGTATAGGTTATAGAAAGACTATGTCAGTCCCGTATTTGTTACTACAAAACTCGATATACGTAGGTAGTTATAAAAGTACCTACGCTCTGAAAAAGTGCAAAACATTTTTTTCTATACGCAAATGTATTTCATGAATTTATGATTCCAATTTCCCATATCCGAGCCCATTCTTTTGTTATAATATTTGAATGGCTATAACAAGTGAAATTTCGCGCCCAAAACGATAAATCGACTGGAATATCTCAAACTATTCAAAATCAGTCTCTCCCTCGGAATGGCGTAATATATCTTTGCCGGGAATTATCCTGAATTTGGACGTGTTTCGTGACGTAATTATGGCGTAGATTTGACTTCGCTTTACTCAATTTGAGTAACGTTTGATATACAGAATCGGTGCTAGGCCATTTGGAACAGCGGGGTATTCTTAAACGAGGGCAGAGCACAATCATTTTTTTAGGTTCTTAAAATTGTGATCACAGTACCCGAGTACAGACGGCAAACAGCAGTGCTGGCTATCCGTAATTTTATCCAAACATTTTTTATTTGTTTATTTATTCTAGGGGATCTTTCAGCACAATATACATAATATCGATGTGTGAAGAAACAGGCGGCTATTCACAAGTTCCTAGCTAAAGAAACAAAATACACAAAAAACACAAATAATAATTAACAGGTAATATTCGCGTAATACATAGATATAAACCATAGAGTTGTAGGTCCATTATTATCTAGTATAGTTTTACATTATCTATAGTTTTACATATCTCTAATTAATATATTATCTTACTGAAATTTATTAAAGAAAGAATTATTTAGTTGATTTTTCTATGACCTTATAATTTTCCACCGTAGCTGCAAGATTCCCGTAATCTTTCGCGTCTATCAACCACCTCAGCCCGAATGTCCACAAAAGTACCTCGTCTCTCATACTGACAATGACAAAAAGGGGACGGATAGAACTCGACCCAGATCTGACATACATATGTATTGCCTAACGAAGAGGCTTTCACGCGAAAGATATTACCGCAGGATCTACAGCAGTTAATGAAAATTAAGATGTGATTTTACTTTCGACAGCCTTTTTATGACAGAAACTGTATGGTATGTTACAAAATCCAAAAATAATCCAAATAGGCACACCTTACAAAATAAGAGGCTAACATACAAATTAGTAGGAGAAATTATCTCCTACTAATTTGTAGGTTAGCCTTTTGTTCGCCGTTTTATATTATCTCTATGTTAGCCGGTTGAGTTAATATTGAATTTCTTCGAATTTTTCAAAAGTTTACATATAAAGTTTTTTTTTTACAGTGCGTACGCACTTAACGCACTATAAAAACAAAAAACCTTAAATAAGTAGAAACATACATGATTTACATAATAATCTATTTGGTGTGCCTCTTTCGTGAACTACACGTTCGGTTTTTAAAACAAACGCTAGAAAATCGCACAGATTCAGATAGTGTTTTGTTTTTGGGGCAGTTGCGAAATTACTCCTTTGTGAAGTTGGAAGCCGTTCTTTTGCCGCCGAAATCACGACGCAGTTCGAAAACAAACCTAAAAACATAGACCACGTTCGATGAAACTTGACAAATCATTTCACTCGCTCTGGATTTACAACCTCTTTATGATTCTCATGAACCCATAGATGTCTGGGTTCGTGTGAATCTGATAATAATGAAAGCATTTTTACAAAATCCTGATATTTCCTTATTTTACGTCAGAGAAAATATTTTGTTGTTCTACAGAAATAACCACACGTCCGCAATATAACCGGTAACAAGGCGGATGCACATTTCTTAAAAGCATTTTTATTTATGTGTTCCCAATATGTTTGCGACAAAAAAGTATAGTAGAAGGTATTGGAATGGATTCCGTGAACACAGAGACGCACTTAGGATTAATTGGAGGGGCAAAGGGGGTTTTAGTTTTTATTAATGTTTTTACGAAACGATTATAAAACACTGGTAACTAAAGAAACGCTACGCTTTTTGCTTTGTTTGCGCCCAGATTTTCCTGAAAACGATACATAATAATCTGAAACAGATTTCCAGCTCACGGGAAAAATTAAGCTGATCCTTGTTTAGTACTAATATTATGGTACTAATATATTAATTTTAGATGTAAAAAATACAAATGTAAAGGTATTTAAATCAACATCTAGGAACAATGATAAAATAATACTTAATCAAAATGACATTCAAATTGAATCGTCAAATGTAGTTAAGTTTCTAGGTATTTATATTAATACTGCTTTCATAATACAAAAGAGAGCAATTAGAACCATGGTACGTATCACTGTTTGATACGTACCATGGTTCTAATTGCTATCAAATTGCTACAGCAAACAGATTCATGTCAGAAACATTTTGTTAAGCTAGGTATCCTAACCGCACCATGTCTTCATCATCTTAGTCACCATGACAAATTTTGTAAACAACTCGAGACATATGAAAGTTCTAAAGACAGGTTAATTAGGGAGAAAACAAGGAGAAGAATAATGAAAAAAAAAACAATGAAAAGACATAAAAAACTTACTTTTTAAGCGAGGTTGAAAGTAGTCAGATACTGTGTTCGATAAGAGTACATAATTTGTGTTTTAATTTAATTTATTTATCTATGTGTTCAGGTTTATTATTATTTCTTGTTGTGACATTTTATTCAGGGTAATTTTAATGATTTCATTTTTGATATAGTACTAATTTATTACCTGTTAATACTTCAACACAAATCTATTTGTTTGAGAATAAATAAACTGAAACTGAAATTATCAATCACATTGGTTCACAATTGTAATTGAAACAATGCAACACTGTTTGCAATAACTCATACCAAATTAGACTTGTACATTAAAGTTATCGCGCGCTCCATACATAATTCTCTCAAAATATAACGCTAATGGGTTTGATTAATTGAATTAGCTCGAAATTGGCTTCGTAATATAGCCCAGCACGATGCGAGGTGGTCAAATCAATTAGGCAATTATGTATACATCTCATGATGTTGCTATTCTACTATTTTGAATATACTATTGTGTCATAATATAGGAATACAATAGGCTGCATAGTTTGTATTTCGTGAATGAAATTGACTAGATTTTTCTTATTTAATGCGATGGTTTAAAAAGAAAGTAAAATGCAATCACGTTACTTAAAGGAAAGATAAAATAAAAATATATAAAACTATAAAAGCGCTTTTCGAAAATTTACAATTTCAGTTGATTTTAATTCTTGCTTGAATATCGGGTGCGGAGAACAAAAGACCCCACTCTGTCTTTAAGTCCGGCCCTGTAGTAAGATACACTAGACGTAATTTAGAAGGAAGTCGATTTAAGAGATGCATTTGCTCCGACTCCACCTGTGGCTTATTTATTGCCTCAGATAACGATTTCTGTGAATAATCCATTTTTAAAAGAGAAACCTAAACGTTCCTTTTTCAGAATCGGACTTTAAAATTGAACAATAGCACTTTTTCGAACCGAACTGAATCATGATTTGACCATGAATCTAATAAGTAGGTAAGTTTTGAAAAAAATGATTTTGCGAGAAATTGAAACATCTTAGCAACTTTATTATTTCTTTTTTTTCAAACATGTCTTTTGAACCAATTGATGTTCAAAAGACTACCTTATTTCCTAGATTTACTTATTTAATATAAAATATCTGACGTCCCCAAATGGTCTGACTAACGATTCTAAAATAAAAAGATTTTTTATTTTGCTACCAACTTATAAATACACGTATTTTTTACCAAGTAATATGATATTCCTGAGTAAAATCGAAAGCTTTTGGCACGTATCTTAGGAATAAATTCAAGTAATTTTCGAATAACAAGTCAAAGAACATTTAAGTTTACTTAAGATCGCTACTCCAACTCTTTCGCTAAAGAACTTTGTATAACGAAATAAACTCTAAGTACATAATTAACTTTGATCAAAATGTACAACGTACAATTCCAACGGAACTTTAAACAGGCTTATTGCTTAACCACACGAAGACACCCGTCTTAGAACCGAGAAATGTGGAACGTTCCAGAATGTTCTGGAATGTTCCACAAAAGGGAAGTTAGTTGGAAATTCGGCATCCATTGCAGTGGCCACTCGGCACGTGACTATGCTAATTACAGAGTACGGACAGTATGCGTCGCTGAAGGAAACTACACGAATGCTGCTTCATTATATTGTTTTTGGCTGTACCGTACCTTTTCATACTTTGATAAACTCTCTTGTCAAATAGAAATGGACGTTGACAAGAAAGATCATTGATTAGTAGATTTAATATATATGATCAGCTATATCATATATACGAACAACCTGCTGTATATTTCATGAAGGGTAATTTGGTCGAAGAGAGGAAAAATAGTTTACTTGAATGTAAAAGGTTTGTCAAGGTAAAATTATTTAAAATCTAAAAAGATAGTTCTCGTGGAGCTTAGGCAAAGGTTTTAACAATATTTAACCTCTCACTGCACTATGACACTTGAATATTATAGGCAAAGGAAATCTTGCAACTGTTAACGGATCAAAATTCATAACTCAAGTTCAGTAAGAATAGAGGAACCGTAGAGTTTACTTACGTGAACTGTAGTGCGTTTCGTCTTTGTGTTGTACTATAAAGTGTTATCTATCTAGAATATCCCAGAATAGGAGGAAGTTAGTTGAAAATTCGGCGTCCATTGCAGGCCGCACGTGACTCTGCTGTGTTAATTATTATCAGCTCGCGCCCGGGATATTACGAGAGTAATGCCTCGGAGCTGCCAAAATCTAACTTGCTATAAGTTGCTGTCAGCGTTATACGCTAGTGATTTCTTTTTTACTTCGTCCACTAGCGGACATAAATGAATTGAACAAAATAGAGTTAACATTTTAAACAGGTTCCGTCAAGTGCGAGTGTGACTCGCACGCCGAGGGTTTCGAAATTTTGTAGATTATACAAATACCTACTATAGGTACGAGTTATAGACTTCACTATCTAATGAATAACTAAAAACAGTTCGTACAAACGCTCTGAAAACTTCGATTTCTGGGGGTAATGTAACAATTTTAGACATTTTTCTAAATATTTCAAAAAGTATGAAAACTAAAAAAAATTCAACACAAAATTTCACAAACTGTTTTAAAATGTAGAAACCAATACCTTTCTTTTGATACCCCAATCGACGAAGTAGCCCCCCTTTTGAAAATTTTCCCCCCTTTTTGACCATTTTTCAAAAACCGTTGTACTTAGAGACTTCTTTATATTTTTTCTGTAAAATATAGATGCATATCTACAATCGCTCTATACATTTTAGATTATTGCTCTGCAATCTTCGGATATAGGGGGGGGAAAAAATTACCAAATTTTTTCAGCTTTTTTAAAATATTTCAAAAAGTATGAAACCTAGAAAAATTACAAGAAACTGTTTTAAAATGTACAAACCAATACCTTTTATTCGACACCCCACTTGACTAAATAAAAAACTTGACAAAATTGTACCAGGCCTACATGCTCCTCTTTTAAAATTTTGACATCAAAATTTGTGTTGAATATTTTCATTTTTCATTTTTTTTTCATTTTATCTGTACAGGCGCACGACATTTATGACAATTTAAAATTTCAAATTAATAGCTTCAGTAGTTGCTGAGATATTCGAGATTGAAAAAAGGACAGACAGAGCTTCGTCCTATCCGGCTAGCCTTGACTTTTAATGTGTGAAAACTTCTCAACGCCAATTAAACTCATCATTTCATCATTATCATTTGAAAAAACATGCCTTAATATTTAGCTTTATTTTAATAGCCTATCAAAACGTTTCTGATTTTCAGAAGTTTGGTTTTTTAGCAGGGGACCATATCATTTTTCGGTCTTCAGCCCAGACTTTTTACCCTATCCTTTATATTTAGTTTTGTTTAAATTATTATATAATTATCAAAGGTATGTAATCTAATTCTCAACAACCGGTAACCAGCCATTTATAAAGCTTCTATCAAAACCATTTCTAGCTAACAGGCCCTTAGTGAATACGTGTCAAAGGAGACAACTCTCATCTCCGTTTTCCGACTAGACAGCAACAAAATACCTAGATTTTACCTGGAAAATACCTAGAACTGTAAATGTAACCCAGCCTCCATGTTACCTCGTATGCGAATCCGGAACGCTTTGTACTACCCACAAGTTGTCTAGTTAGGATTGTGTGAATTCATGCTTACTAGAACTTAATATCTAGATAAAATTTCTAGACACTAGGTCTAGAATGAATTCTCTGACGTCTAGATTATCTGGTTGTTGGCTTGGCTATACGGCGTAGAGGGACTACGAGGAGCTATGAGATCGCCTACGCCGTAGCAATTAGATTAAAATAAGGTTTGCTCACTTCTAACTGGAGGAGGGTCGTAGTGGGGTCGAATACCTGGTTCGATGTTTCAAGCTCTGTTGAAAAATGCGTAACGAAGGTCGAATATATTTCATTCACAGTACTTATCGTGAGGAGTAGTGAGACTTCCTCATTTTATGCTAAACTGACTGAAAGAAAGTTTCGCCTTAAAAACTACTTTGTCGTGACAACTCCAGTAGAGAAGTAAAAGCTAACTCGTAATAAAGTCTGAATAGGACATGCCGTAAAGTGAGACTGACATGTCAAACGTTGCTTCATTCCCAACTTCGTTGAAGCAAAAATCCTGTATGTAGGTACGCTTTTACTCTATATTTTTTCTGGAACTTTCTTGAAAAATTTAACCTGAAGGTGTAGTTAAGTTAAATAATGCATAGTAACCTTAGTGGCTGTCCCTAGTTGATCTTGTTTATTTCCTTGTTAACATTTGTTGCATCTTCTCACCGCGGCGGCGCCACTGTTGCAACATGGCGGGCCTAAATGAAAAATGGCGTCAATTTACCGGGCAAACGCGGCTAAATTGGATATTTCTCACGCTCTAAACCTCTGGCGGGTTGTTTCCAATGTTTTTGCTATTCTAGTTTGCTTCAGATCGTTTTTATTTGTGCGGAGGCCTGCGAGGCCGGTACACAGTGACGGGAGCCGGCACTTTCACGCGGAATGTACCTAACGCTCTTTGCCTTTTGTTGTTGGCTTCGTTTCCAAACAAAATAATTAATTTTAAAGTTCATGATATTTCTCATGACATTCTCATTAATGAACAACAGCTGATAAACTTTTATTGTAACTCATGTTACAATAAAATTGTTTTGAGTGCAGCGTGCTTAACTTTCTGTTCAAATCTGGCTTTATGAAAATAAATTGTAGTAAGTACAAGCTTATTTTTAGTCAATATAATTAGGGAATTCAGAGAAACGTAGAATATGATGAAAGGTATAATTTGGGCATTAATACAGAGCGATTCATACAAGTCCACATTCATCAGTTCGATTGAGTTCGCCGAGAGGAGAGTGAGTGCACCAATTAGCGAACTTATAGACGTCAAACTTGTCTTAATGAGAAAACTTTGGAACGGAAACGATCCGTACATATTTTTGCGTTATGCCGTTTGAGTTCTGGCAACATAAATCATGGCATGTTTTCATTAGAAGGATAGGTAAGTATGTCTACTTGCAATTTGTATACAACAATAAAGTAGAGCTTGCCTAATACAATTAAAAACAACTGAAACAAATATTTGTCGAACACACAAATATTGGTTTAAGGGCTGGTATCACCCACAACCTTTTGTGTCTCAGGCGGATAAACCACCACTACACCAATAGCGGTCGCATTTGCAAAAAATATCTCACGTCCGATGTGGCGCGGCGGGCGAAGGTCCACCTGTGACGCAGAAATTTGAGTTCGATTCCCGCCTTGGGACAAATATTTTTACATTCTCCAGGTATTTTTTCCGGATGGTTTGGGTGTTTTCTATTTATAATAAAACAATATCTATCAATGTATGTTATATATTAGTGGAGGAAATCAATTCAGAATGCTAACTCCACCACCATAGAAAAGAGAAAGAGTATGTATGTATTAAGTACATCAGTTATCCCCATATAACCTTAACACAAACACTGCTTAGTTTGGGGCTAGATGATGATGTGTAGATTGTTTAACATTATTTTTTAAAGCTACTGATTTAAATTACTACCATTTACTACCATTCTATAAAATTTCAAAAGTCTTCTGTCCGGTATAGTATTCAAAAACGTCTTTAACGATCAGCTGATCAGTTTTTAGCACAAAAAACAAGGAAAAGACGTGTCAATTTGTTCCACCAGCACAATTAATGCCGTACACTTCCGCCACCATTTGCTCTGCGAAAGTGCGAACGTGATTCTCTCTATAATTGAATTTGTCTACCGTTTCTTTGAATGGAATTCACCGAACTCTTTCGGGTTTTTGAATAAAAGGGATGTATACATCTATCTCCCTCATATCTCCGTAATGTTTTATTTATCTCGTGTAGGTAAGCCTGTTTTGAGCTCTGAAAGCACCTTTTTATTTGCTACAGTTTTTTTCGCGTATTGAGAGTAATTCTGGATTTTGTCAGGCTTTCTGGATTGAATTTATTTATAGGCTGCTTCTTTTACGCATAATTTATGAGTAGTAGTTTTATTCTTATTATTTAGTTCAATATTTAACTAGTCTTTTGATTCAGTTCAGTATTCTCGAGGCCTTTTATTATCAAAGTTAAGTAGGTTTATTTTTTTCATTCATTTATTTCCCTTACAGAGGCCTTTGACCTTTCTAAATCCAGAAGGGTATTTTTTGCGTATTCACCCCTGAATATAATGGAAGTAAATTATTTTCTATTTATCTATACTAATATTATAAAGAGGAAAGATTTGATTGTTTGTTTGTTTGTTTGCCCGGAATAGGCTCCGAAACTACTGAACCGATTTGAATTTTTTTTTCACCATTGGGAAGCTACATTACTCGGGAGTGTCATAGACTATACTAGCTACACGCCCCGGCTTCTGCACAGGTATAGCTTTTGCATATTCTAAATTGAACTCGTGCAAAGCCGAGGCGGATCGCTAGTAATACAGTAATACAAGGGCTCTCAATCAACGTTAAAGTACCTTAGTTAATTCAGTTGAAACGGACAAGAGCTCTGAATGGTGTATTGATGGAGTGGCCTGGACACGTTGTAGAGCTTAATGATCTAATAAAATACGACTGCTTCGGGCACGTGACCTGAGAACCGAGGAGGCAGGGCCGGAGTCAAGGGGGCATGTTATGAGGACTCATGGACCTCTTGGCGGATGTTCATAGCGCTATAGTTATGGGTGTTAGCGAAAATTCGGGGTTTAGTTGCCAGAGATTTTTAATCTTAATTCTAAAATTGTTTAAATCTCATAGTTTCTAAGTATTATTGCATTTACTTAAAAACTTTATTGGAATTAAATGTTATAGAGTGTTCAGTACTTTATGGAAAACCGTTGCCAATTTGTGTGACAAAATCATGCAACATATTTTTTTTCTGCACTCAATTTTTTTCAATTTCTGGGGACTTATACCATTAAAGTTTTATAGAAATCAATTCAAATAGAGTGTTGTATTCATACCCTGCTACCCTGCTGCCAACTTTCATACCAAATAGGATCATCTTACAGAAATAAAAAGTATTGATTTTAAATAACTCTCACATAGGCTTTCGTTATTTGGGGGCTTAAAACCTAACTCATCATCCTTAGACGAGCCCTGCTCCCTGAGGCGACTGAAGCGCTTACTAATGGAACAAGTTTGTGCAAGTTTTGTATTGATTGCATGTTTATTGAATGTGAAATGGCGTTGCCTCACTTCTTGCTTCCTGTTGACTCCTCCAATTACTTCCTTTTGTTTTTTCTCTGCTCTATAATTTCAGAATTAATCTGTGTGCCTTGTTTTCTGTGAAAAACACAAAAATCTCATACCAGAGAAAACAAGGCACACCGATTAAGCGTAAGGACAGACAGACACAGATGTTCTTAAAACTTTTAATTTTAAAATATTTTTTTTTCCGCTGTGACAAAAAAAAATGTGATGCCTAATAATTTTGTTTAAAATTTGACTAATTATTTGATAATAATTTAAAATTTAAAATTTGACTTATCTATGAGCATTTTTTACAAGCCCAAAGCAATAAACGTTATTGAATTCTGATTTCTGAGTAATAAATATTTTTATTTATTTATATATTTAGAAAACATCATTACAGGTTTTTTTTGTTTTACCCTAAGGCGATGCTATATCTGACTAGGTATCTGTAGGTTAATATGAAATATTAATAGATATTAGTATAAAGTATTATTGGAATAGTGTTTGTTAACTTAACTATTGAAAAGTTATTAAATAGACCAGAATCGTTAAAAAGTTGAATTATGGTAATTTTAATGGAATTTTTCAGTATAGTTTAACCTTTATGTGACCAAAAACTATTCTACTATTTTAAACGTCCAACCTATTGCACTCGTTGCGTTCAAAATAATTCTTAACATTTTGATTGGCCAGAAAAAGTTTATTCATTTTTAATATTTCGCGAAAATAAGTTTCGTTTACGTGCTAAGTTAACGCAATCCTTTAAACATAAATTAAAGGACTGGCTGATCGAAAATAAGTTTCGTTTACGTGCTAAGTTAACGCAATCCTTTAAACATAAATTAAAGGACTGGCTGATCGAAAATAAGTTTCGTTTACGTGCTAAGTTAACGCAATCCTTTAAACATAAATTAAAGGACTGGCTGATCGAAAATAAGTTTCGTTTACGTGCTAAGTTAACGCAATCCTTTAAACATAAATTAAAGGACTGGCTGATCGAAAATAAGTTTCGTTTACGTTTCGCATGAGATTACCCATGCGAGTTATTACAACTTTGTTTGCCGTTGCGAGAACCAATCAAATACTCGTACTTTATTTGAATAGGTCCAATATTTGCCAATAATAACAATATTTCATTATAATGCACCTATACGAGTTTATTATTTATACGTAAAAACGATGCTTTTCTTTTTATGGATATGAAAACAGCGTTTTGTTTTTTCTATTGTTGTGTCTAAAAAGACAAAACACTACTAAGACGTTTATTGACGCCTAAAGTACTTAGTAGGAGGTACTCTATAGTTTTTTTTTTTATATATAAGACCTTAAATTGAATAAAAAATGTATTATTATATATTATTATTATACAAAATACTCTGTGCCTAAAGGTGGTAAAAGCTGACCATTATAAGTTGACAGATTATTTGCAAACTTTTGCAAATAATCTTTTGTTAACAATTTTAATTTGTGTAAAGTTGGATCTCTTTTATAACTGGTCCCTGATCTTATTTATTGTAAATAAATAAATTATATGCGCGATCCAGAATAAATAGAATAAAAACTGTTAGGTGAAAAAAAAGGAATAATAACAGGTGTTTGATCCAAAAGCGATTTACGTTGAAACGTATTAAGTCTCAATATTAACCAGGCCTGTGTTTTCCGATTCGTTCCAGCAGAAGCACCCACACGTGATCTTCGAGGCGCGGACGAAGGCTAACAAGGGCTGCGCCAACAAGCTAGAGTTCCGAGCTAAGAGCCGCCGGCAGAAACACGTCTCATTCATCGAACAGACCATGGCTGATGATCCTGGAACCATGTGAGTACACCTTCTTTGTCTTTTCAGGGCTGCAAAGGTCTAAGTTATCAAATCTTGTTAAAACAAGTCGTAAGCTTTTATTATCTTCTAGGACCAGAGTACTTCACAAGATAAATCAAACTAGTCCAAACTCGAAGAGATTGCGTCGTTTTATAACAGAGTTCACATGACTCCCTGTCGGCTCCATCAATGTTATGTCAACAAATGCATTGTCATCCGATTAACATAGGATTACTAACTGATCCATGTTATTGATCCGGCGGTCTACAATCGTTTCCCAATCATGATCACGAGCGCTGAGTCATCGCAATCCTTTAAACCAGGGATTCCCAAACTATTTTGGACAAGTGACCCCTTTTCCAAAATGAACTGTTACCTCAGAACCCCATGTCCAAATTACCTACTTTTAAGATCAACCCCCTTATTCATAATGGTCCGCTAACTTAAAATAGCTGCTACAGAGGGGTCGATATCGACTACTTTGGGAATCCCTGCTTTAAACATAAATTAAAGGACTGGCTGATCGCGCAATCCTACACGATTGACGAATTTGTGACATAAGATAGTAGGTATAGTTATTTTGATATTATCATTGTCCCTGACATAAATATTATTATTGATGAATTTATTATTTTAATTGTCAATCGTGCTATCAGTAGGTATTATATACTTGAGTATATTTTAAGGTATACTATTTGACGTGTAATATTATCTTTTACCAATAAATAAACAATTCATGCAAGCCAAATTTCAGATAATTCGGAAAGGGGAAACTAGGTCAAATTTAACTTGTAAGATTTGGTTATAGACCTAGAAACTAGATTAAGGCTTATAAAAAGAAACCCTATTGGTCCGTTCACATAATTATCACACATTGGCAGTCATCGCAAACGCCTTTGGATTGACAAGCCTAGGCTCGCTATGACTCGGCGAACATATGTACAAACCATTATAGGATCACTTCGTAGTCAATCTATCTGAAATATGAAATATCTGTCTGTCTGTCAAGAGTCAAGACCCTTTATCTCAAGTACACGTGACGATTATTAAGTTAAAACTAATGTAAATTTTACTAAGGCCCAATTATGCCCAATGTTTTAACAGTTATAAATAATTGTAAGTCTCCCAATAAGGTTGAGTACCTCTACGGCAAATGAAGAGAAAATTGCAAAGACGCAGCCATGTGTCCTTACAAAAAAAAACAATAAAATAATACTTCCCAACTTCCACAAGAGCAGTAAAATTGCTACTTTTCATGGTGTGCGGTAAGAAACATCAGAAACTACAAACTAAAACTATCATTTTCCATCACACGTAGGTATAAAAACTTCGGGTTATTAGTCAGAGGGTTTGTCCAAACTCTGCAAGAACACAAAACAATTCAAACAGCTTCGGAGTTTTTATTTCAACTGTACATAAGTTATTTTACATAGGACTAGCGATCCGCCCCGGCTTTGCACGGTGCAATTTAGAAAATGCAACGATATACCCGTGCGAAGCCGGAGCGTGTCGCTAGTACAGCCTATTTCACTCCCGAGTTATGTAGCTTTTCATAGGTGAATGAATTTCAAAATCGGTCCAGTAGTTTCGGAGCCTATTTAATGCAAACAAACAATCAAATCTTTCCTCTTTATAATATTAGTATACATGAAGAAACAGATCCTGGTATTATTTTCATTGATACAAGGAAGTTTTTTCATGTGTGGTCTTGAGGTTCTTTATCTTCATCTGCAACCTACTTCATCCACTGCTGGGTATACGCCCAACTCTTGTTACTCAATTGTATCAAAAACAAGGAAATTACACATTAGCAATTAATAACATGTTCTACACAAAAATTAAAGAAATAAATAATGCTGGATAATTCACTCAGTGGAACTAGATAAATGATATACTCAATACAATAGTACATATAACATAGATAGATGTTTTTTTCATAGAAAACACCCAGAACTCCCAGAACAAATATCTTCGGATCGTGCAAATATTTTTCCCCAAGGCGAGAATCGCACCCCGCAACCTCCTACGTCCGCAAGCAGACATTTGCCCACCACACACAGAGACCGACAATTATCAGAGTACATACAATTTTCAAATCGATTTATTGTTTTTTATTCGATTATGAAATTGGGACATCGGGCGGCACTCGAGCAGATAATTCGCATTAAATTATGTACAAGCATGCGCGGCCACGGCGCGGGCGGCGGGTGCGGCCAGGTGCGGTGAGTAGGTGCGTATTTGCGTTCCGCTGTAGCCTATATCGACCCCTCTATCAAGTGAATTGTGCCCTGTATTGGAACGGGTATAAAGAGGTTATGTTAGGCTGAGAACAAAGATATACTTCATGTCATTTATCATATCATCGTCAAACCTCTTTCCGACATACTCCTGGGCATACGCACCTCTATCATCGTAGCAATTCGCTAATTCCAAGACCGTACAAATAAATAAATAATGCCGGACAACCCACACCGGCATCATCTAGCCCCAAGATAAGCAGAGCTTGTGTTATGGGTACTAGATGACTGATTACACATAATACAATGTATTACATAGATAGATATTTTTTATACATAGTAAACACCCAGACCTCCGGAACAAATTTCTATGGAGCGCACAAATATTTGTTCCGGGCGGGAATCGAACCCGCAACCTTCCGCGTCGCAGCAGAACTTCGCCCCTGCGCAAGACATTACATTCGGCTCAGTCCAGCTCTTAGGCCACTGATCTGTTCTCTTGTAATTTTATCACACACAAGGATAATTACCAGTTACCAGTAACCAAGGTCAATAAATTACAATAACCTAATACATGACCTAGGTATTTAGTTTGTTGAAGATTTGGAATACCAGTGGCTAAGTAAAAACACCCCCGACTAAGTATTCCCTGTGAATCTACAGTATGAATAAATAAATTGATTTGACCCCCTCCCCCCCCATCTCCTGAGCTACACGTTATTGACAAAACCCTGTAAATCCGAACGTGATTCCGCTTATGAATCCGCGCAAATAGAGACGAATTCGTACGTTACTACAGAGACGAATTCATGCGAAATGCTATGCTGCTAGAAATGCTCACAGTTTGATAATTCTTTTCGTTCATTTTAATAACTAAGTTACGGGACAGTTTTTTTTTATAAAAAGTACAGTGCACTCTCTCAATTGAATATGCAACCTTTTTGATAGACGTGCAATTGTTGGCAGGCATGTAGAAATTTTATTTAGATTCGGGTATATTGTTATACATTTAGATTGTTGCATATCGTAAACTCATATGTAGGAATGGCTTCACCTCGTCTTACTCACCTTATTCTCAAAGCTAGAGTGAAAAATACAAAGAGGTGATCCGTCACGATGCTGATTAGTATGTGTTATTAAACGAACAATTATTTTTTCCATCACGCTAATATATTATTGCGAAAGTTTGGATGGATTGATGGATGTTTGTTATTTCTTCACGCCAAAACTACTGAACAGATTGAGCTGAAATTTTGCATACTTGTAGCTCTAAATCTGAATCAAAGATAGACTTTTTACCCCAAAATGAGTTCCCATGGGATAGAAATAACCTTTTGACGTTTCCATAGAAACAGTGGCGAGTGAAGGCCGCGGGCATAAACTAGTTTAATATATGTGTGCGCCAATCATTCAAAAGTAATTGTTTCATTATTTCCAAAACTTATTTTAACGTTTAGCGTTTCTAACAGCCACATACAAAAATACCTTCATTGATATTACAAAGAACTCAAATAAACAAGAACTCTCATGATCATTTATCACATGAATAGACTCGTAGTTAGTAAAGGTGTTTCCATACAAAAAATATCAACAAAAAGGCCAAAACCCATTCCCACCGTGATAGAGTCATCCGCACGGCCGCGGCGTACATTCAATGCATTCATAGCACTCCACAAAGGCAATATTTACAATACTGAGCATTTCACTGTAATCCTACATCGGGCATTGTGGCCCCACCACCTCATAAATCATTCAGGCCCCCAATTTGTTGGCACCGACTGATGAAAAGGCTCCCTCTTGAAGAATGCACGGTTGGAACTGTCGGTTCTATCTAATCACTTAACTCGTGGCGTCACATGTGTAACATTCATGCATTTTGTAAGATATTCTATGTTGACCTTTGCATTCACCAAGGGTTAAAGGTAACCCTAGAAAGAGTGTAGAGAGTGAACTCTAGAAAATCAATAGGCCTGGAAGTTAGATTTTAACAAACAACCAATAATACTATCATAAACCACACAATACAGCATCACCGTAGTTCTGTCTGATTGTTCGCAATATTCTAATATATAATAGAGATTGTTAAAACTATTTAATAATTTCATAAACGCCTCCTTTACTGTCAATATCTACTATCTTCTCGAACAAACAAATCTCAATTAATAAATAAATAATGCTGGACCAATCCACACAGCATCATCTAGCCCCAAGCTAAGCAGAGCTTGTGTTATGGGCTCTAGATAACTAATATACTTAATACAATACATTGATAGATACTTTTATATTATACATAGAAAACCACGAAATAAATATCTGCAGATCGTACAAAACATTTGTCCCGAGGAGGGAATCAAACCCGCAACCTCCAGCGTCGTAGGCGGACCTTCGCTCGTAGTGCCACAGAGGTTGTCAAAATAAATATAGATGTAAGTATCTAAATGAAACCGACCATCTCCACCGTGTGTTCGATGCTTTCCCGAAGGAATGTGTGAGGATTTTTCCCAAATGCTGGATTCACACGATGCGATTATGCGACAGACGGGGTCACGGGGTCACCGGTGAAGGGCAGACCCTTAGCGGGATTCAAACCAATCAATATCACAGCGTCTGCTCCTTATGTCGCTACCTTACTTAATAACCGAAGTATACAGAATATATTGGACATTTTGTCTTGATCATCTTAACTGAAGTGAATTTAAATGATATTTCTTGAAAGATCTAGAATGTACGAGAAAGTAGCAATAATAGGAAGGAAGCAATGCCCGAAATAAATATGAAACTAGTTAAGAAATAGTACATTACTGACGAGGTCTGTAATGACTGGCTTGCTGGCAGCGATGTTGATGGCCGATGTTGAAGCGCAGCGTAGCGCAGCGTAGCGCAGCGTAGCGCAGCGTAGCGCAGCGTAGCGCAGCGTAGCGCAGCGTAGCGCAGCGTAGCGCAGCGTAGCGCAGGTCCAGGCCATCACAGCGCGGTCAGCATTGCAGCCCTTAATGGACAAGCTGAAATAAAGGCCGAGACCGAAAGTCGAGGCGAATATACTTTACTCAAAAAAATAATATACGAGTTAATTAATCATTTTCATAATCATTTTACGAAAATTGTGGGAAAACGAAAATTGTAACTTTTTTATAGCTGTGTACATGCACCATGTCGATGGTGTAATCATGTATCATAATGCATATCTACTTTCAAGTAGAGTAAGTAACTCTATTTTAGCTACATATAAGATTTTTTTATTCTAATACATAACTTATTGATACCAGGTTATGGTCGCCAATGAAAAAAAATTGAGCTGAGAGCTAAAATCATTTTAGCCTATTGAAGGAGGCTACTTGTACTAAAAACGTTCAACCTTCTTAAAAAGTCTTATTTCTAAGGGCTTCAAAAAGGTTTTATACCTTAAAGTCGCATGCGTTACCTCTTGGTTTATGTCGAGAGTTTATAATCATTCCCTTTTTCAAAAAAATTGTTGGCTGCAAAACACGACAGTAATGGAAATTGGTGGCACCTTTTCGAGTAAGCCGGAAAGGCCGACTTTGCTTAAAGAAGGTTGTCAAAATAACGACCAAATTACGAGCGTTTTTGAGTAAATACATAAACAAAATTCAATAACCTTAAAAAAATCATTCAACAAATATTAACCTCCCGGAGTCCAGAGTTCTCTTTCGCAGTCCCGGGAGTCCCTTTCGGCTTTATTCATTTTGTGGCACCTCGTATAAAACTATGCGGTTGAAAGGGGGTTCAACGCGCTGCATAGCCAGCAATATTTATTATCAATGAGCAGGTCACGTAGCACCTGTCGCTGTAATGCTAGTCCGTTGTCCCTGAAGGTCCTAACGACACAAAGCTGAAGCCAATAACGGGATTTAATGACTACCTACCGATATATTAAAATGTGACTTAAAATATCGATAAATGCATTTACAACTTTATTTGGTTCGAGCGCAATGACATTCTGAATTTTAAATATTGCACTCGAATGAGGTCGTATTTTTGTTCACTTACCACGTAGCACACCACGGTATTTTAGCTTCACTTAATTTTGTGCCATTTGCTTGATGGTTTGTTTTGTTTAAAAGATCTGGAATGCTATGATAATAATAAATTATTTGTTTTACTTAATTTACTCGACCGATATCTTCTCTACGTTTATTTTAAATGCTTATTGTTGAAAGCTTACAGCTTATCCCCGTAAATGGATCCTTCATTTCAGAATTTATTTTGTTTGTTCGCTCTACCGTGCCCTGGGAAATTTTACAAAATGACTTGCAAAACTTTCTGTAATTTCATTCCAATTAATATCACGTTGGCAATGCACCGCGTCGGGCATCCCCTACGTTCCGTGTACGTGGTTGTCATACAAATACTCCACGTATGTTCAGAATACGAACCGCCTTGGTCCCAGTAAAAACATGTAACGGAACGTCAGCACCCACGGGACACTGAAATATGACTGATGGAAATGAAACGTGACGTAGGGGTAATATTTTAACAAAATTCCTAAATAATTATATTTATGAAAAATTACCCGCTAAAGCAGTAGAAACCGCCTATGAAAACATTTTCCATCGTCAAATGAAATGTCAGAATGGAAGTAAAAACTCATTTGTTTCTAGATAATTGCATCTATATATAGGGCCGCAATAAAAAAAATGGTACACGTGCGTACATTATTCAAATAAGGAATCAAACTATAGAGCGACGTTCATATTTTTGTTTTGCAAAGCCATTGCAATGACCTTTAGTTTTTTGTATTTGCTAAATTTTATTTAATCATGACTTGAAAATAACAGTGAATAATTACTACGATGCACGTAAGTTCTATCTAGTTTTGATAGTGATGATTTTGTTGCAGTATGATTTCAATAATACTATTCTTCAATAATATAATAATAATCGGTAAGTGAAAAAACTTTAAAGGATAGAAAAACAGATTTTCTCTAATCTGCCCCACACTTTCACAGAAGTTTCATTTATTCATGCCGACACGAAGTCGTTTTCAAATAGAACTACGGTTGCTCCGTTCTCTATCAGCAATTTGCGAACCCGTGACCAAAATCGACCTGCACAGACGTGGCAGAACCCAATGAGAACCTAGCTTCAAAGATAAGAACGCTCTTTCATTCATTTCATTTGAGCTTTGATATCTCTTTGGGATATTTTTAACGAGGCCATTGACATTTCAGAAAGTGCCGTTTAAGCGCTGATTCGATATTGAAAAGTTAATGAACGTCTCTCAAGTTATAATCGCTTTTAATTGATACAATGTTTATTTGGTGAGATTAATCTGAACCGAAAACGGAATAATTACGACCTAAGTCGAGTTACTTAATTTTATGAGCTAAACTTGGGTCTTCTTCACCCAAGTTACTTGAAATTTAATCTTATCCAAGGTCATAGATTTGAAATCCATACGTGATTTGTCCATTTTTATTATTACTTGATATATTTTAAGCGCTTAGAAACGCTCTTTGGAAGAATAAAATAGAGTTATGTTAGATCTAGGTCTCAATATCCATGCCTATAATCTAAAACCATTTTCCAACTATTCCATAAACTATAATGGTTTCGTAAACATTTGAAGAATGCCACAGCATCAATTAAAGGCCGTGTTTATACAGCGAAGGAATGTTTATCGGGGCATTTATAACGGAACCCTGACAAATATAACCGTAAACCGTTCCCATCTTGACAAATCTGCTTGGCTCACGCACACCTAAAGCGAGATAGATGGCTTCTAACCAGTAAGGCTACGATACCGCGGGCATTCAATTTATTTAGGGAAATCGAAGTTCGGTGCCTCTCCACATTCGCCGAATATAGACGAATGCACGCGTACACGAACATGTGGAGGGCTCACCTCGCGTGTAGTCGCCGAGCATCGTCTGTATTCGCAAACTGTGATCGCAGCGATCGATGACTGGTCGATTTTTCGGGCACACATCAAAAGGAATTGCCGATGGCAGACGAACAAATCAGCGAATATAGAGAGGAGGCATCAGAGTTTTTGAGTTCTTATTTCTTTAGAACATTTTTAAACTGGATCCCAGTGTTGGGCAAGGGCCTCCCTTCCGATGCGTTTTTGAGTTAATGTTTTTATTTTTCAGTATCAAACCGTTCTAATCCACGAATTCCGCTTGCGTTTTTCTTTGACAATAAGTAACGTTATGTAATTCTCCAGGAAACAACCTACCTCCCCAACCAAATTTCACTAAGATCCGTCCAGCCGTTTAAGGCGTGAAATGTAATAGGGAGGAAAACAGACAGGTGCAGCAACTTACTTTCGTATAAGAAATAATTAGTGTCATAATAATAGTGTAGTCATAATAGTATGATCTATTGACACACGTTTGACAATAAGCGGACAAGATAATGTATGTAAGTACGTGTTCAACGTTCACGTTTAATATCAATTCAATGACCTGTTTACATCTACGAAACAAGATTAAGGTGACATCAATTTGGGTGTCGGCTACATCAATCATTATATGTCACAATTTATAAACTTATGAAACTATCATGGTTATTAGAATCATTAATATTTCAAGTTTTCTAATAGGTATTTCGTCATGCACTATGATCATAGCGGAAATCAATGCGAGCGAGTTTTATAGCCAGATATAGTACCGTGAATATTAAATAAATAAATAATTCTGGACTATTGACACAGTATTATCTAGCCCAAGCTAAACATAACATATTCATTATTAACGACTTTAGTGTTTAGTTAGACAAGTTTGTAATGATTCTATGACGATAATATTGGCATCCTTTGAAGCATCGCGTCGTCTGTCATAACTTCCTTATCCCGATCTCTTAAGATCTTACCCATTACAAATAGCTCAATCACAGATCCCATAACTTCCGCCAAATTGAAAATGAAATTTCACCACCAATAAAACCCGAGACGACATCTACACGAG